>BQNB010028212.1:0-47561 GCA_026074375.1 Tanacetum coccineum | reverse complement strand
TTTATACACGGAAACAGGTGCGTTTGGCTGTCTCAGCCGCACCATTGGGTGCGTCGGGTTGTGGGTTGACAACCGCGGGGGCGTCGGGTCGGGCTGTGGGACAGTTGGGTCGGGTTGGTTTGTGGTAACAGCCGGGGTGTCGGGCTAGGCTCGGGACAGCCGGGGGTGTTTGGATGTTGGGTTTGGTTCGCGGGTCAGCACCACAAAAGGGTGCGTGGGGTTTAGCAGCCAACAAGGGTGCGTTGGTTTTTGTTATAACACCACCGGGTGCGATTGGCTGTGAAGAATCACCCTCGGGGTGGGTTTGCTCGGGTTGACAGCCGGGTTGACAGCCGGGAGGGGTGTTCGTGTCGGGTTGTTGTAGTTCACAACCGGGTGTGTTTGGTTTCGCGGTTGGCAGCCTAAGGGGCGTGCTTGTTTCGACGGTTAACAGCCCACGAGGGGGCGTTTGGTTGGGGGCAACCACCATTAGGGTGTGTTTGGTTTGGCAGTTTTGCCAAACGGGGGTGTTTGGTTTGGCAGTTTATGACATTTGGCTTGGTAGAAAAGAACATAGGGCGTGTTTGGTTTATTTACACAATGAGGGTGCGTTTGGGCTAGCAGGATTGACACAAGGGTGCGTTTGGTTGCCGTGAAAGCAGTTAGGGTACGTTTGGTTAGTGATGATCAACAAGGGTTCGTTTGATATATATAACTCTAACCAATAAAAATATACAAAAATTTGATATAAATATTATAATCGGACCGGTGGTTAATTGGTTAAATAAATGTGACTAATTATTATTTTCGGATACATTATATTAGACTGGGGACGAATATAAAATACTATGATTCGTAACGAAGTTACAATATGGAAACAATGTTTATTAAACGATAATTAATAAACACCATTGGATTGTTAAAATGATTTCTAATAAATTAAATTGGGAAAGTGGATTTGCAACAAAGTCGTTCGACTTGGGATCGTTTTATAAACGGAAAGGTCATGGCGAAAATTTTATAGATTTCTATATATAGTAATGTTTTACTAAAACTGCTATCATTTTAGAAACCGATAAAGGGGACCAAGAGTATATTTTAAAAGATACATTAACTTGTATTATACAATAACCCGACCAATGAACGGAAAACTATACTTTTACATTGAGATAACCATTTTAGACGCGACCTGTCGAGGAAACGAAATATAAGTTTATAAAAATATTATTTTATATTTTATAATCTTCAGCTAGAAGGTAACACCATAACTATGGTAAAAGTTTTACAAATGTCGTGTGTTAAATTTATAACTTAAAGACTTGTGGCTACAAGGACTTCTTAATAATTAAATGAGCTGTCGAAATAATTGGTTAATTATTTACTCTCACTTTTTATACTTGCAAAGTATTATACAGTTCACATTAATCCTTGAATTGTCTGTCTTTATTATATAATTCACGATAAGAATTATATAAGGGATATTTTTCATATGTAATATATAAAGAATATATATTACACACTTTGCGTATATTTTCAATTTATTTATTTAACCAACCACCAAACCATTTCAAAGATTAAATCTCAATCTTTTATCAACGCGTCGCGTTGACATAACAATTCATCGGGAAACCCAAACACATTATCCTAGGCTAGTGGGACTTAGCCGTTAAGATTAGTTGCAACTTCTTGATCGAGCCGCTTCGTTTTCCGTTCGTATTGTGCATATAAGATGCCTATCTGTCAATCATTCTTCATCATCAATGTGAATTAGATGCCTACCTATCAATCGTTCTTCAAACATCAAGGTGAGTTCATAGCCCCACGTTTTACATGTTTTACATATATTTTTAGGGTGAGAACATGCTTGTGCAAATCCGTTTGCAAACTCAATTACGTGGTCGACTACATACATGTTTACATGAATGTTTACAAATACATTTACTTGATGGATTACCTGTTTGGTTTACATACTCATTTATATATCTCGCGAGGAGATACAATACTTGGTTACAATTATGAACTCGTTTTGGGATAAGAAACATATGAATGGGTTTTTATAATTGGACGCAAGTGGTTAATTTTCATGATATGATTATGTGTTTCCCTAAGTAGCGATAACTCAAATTGTGCCCACTATCATGAACTGTAAATCACCTGGAGGGTGAGCGCGAATGTTATAAATAGATCTATTGGGATTGACAATCCCCGTTCGGGTGATTAGCTATCACTGGACAAACGAACGTATACCATGTCGAACATAGGATGTTTCGGGTTATGATATCACCACAGGCAATGTAGGCCATTAATTTGGTATTCATACACGTCAAGCTTTAGTGTCATGGGCTTAGGAAATGTAATTACATTTTTGTGATGTTTGCATTTGATGCATTATCACGGAGGAAATCTTACGGTCCTACACTTATACGTTTTAACATAAATATTTGGAATATTTTTGTGGTTGATTTGACTATCATTCATATTTTGAACAGATGTGGTCCATTCATACATACGTTTTTGTGTCAATTTGGGGATTGAAATGGTCAGGCATATTTTACAACTCTTTGAATTATGATATTCATAGATACAGTTTAGGGAACATACAAGGTTTGAAACGGTCATGCAGGTTTTACAATGGTTTGATTTCTAAAAATCATACATATATTTTGGAAGGACATTTAAGGATTTAAATGGTCATACAATCATTTTATGATACTGTAGGGAGACAGTGATCATTAAACGTTTTACAGGGTACTGTGATGGCACAATGGACAAATTCATTTATTGGAACTTACGTTCATACTTAAACTAACCTATGAACTCACCAACTTTATGTTGACCTTTTTAAGCATGTTTTTCTCAGGTAAATTATATGCTCGGATTTCTTGAAGTGCATTGGAGTCTATACATTCAAGCTTTTCATTGTGATGCAATTATGCGACAAATGTATATTAAATTCAGATTTTGATTAAATCAACGAGATTTCTTTTCAAACGACACTTAGAGGTCGTTCTCTTGTATCTAGCGTTGTGTATTATGAAGTAGCACCCCAAGTAGTATTCCGCCGCGTTGTATATTTTTGGGGGTGTTACAGATTGGTATCAGAGCACTGGCTATAGAGAACTAGGTTGCATATTTTACCCTAGACTATAGTCGTTTTCACAAACATTGCATCACAGCAAACATTTTCAAAGTGCATACACGCTACTTGCTTATGTGCTTACGTTACGTGTTGAATTAAGTGCTTACGTGGCATACATATATATAATATATATATTGCTTGCATTCCTTTCGCATATATCGTACGCTTATTTATATAAGAATTATTATATAAATACCAGAATATTTTTAAGACATTGTGGGTTGCACGATGGTCTCATTCTACTCGTCAGACATTGTGAGTTATACTATGGTCTCATCTTGCTTCTTAGACATTGTGAGTTATACAATGGTCTCGTCTTACTTCTTAGACATTGTGAGTTATACAATGGTCTCATCTTGCTTCTTAAACATTGTGAGTTATACAATGGTCTCATTTTACTTCTTAGACATTGTGAGTTGCACAATGGTCTCAATTATACCTCAGACATTGTGAGTTAAACAATGGTCTCTAAGGATATTATTTTTCTTCATAGCTTTATACTATATGTATTACACGGAGACCGTCATAATTTTGTTTACATGGAATTATGTATGAATCTAAGTATTACAAGTCTTGTATGGGCGGGACTTGTAATATGAGGATTGATATGATAATTGCTATGTTAACAAAGCCCGTCACAGTTCTGTTTACATAGGATTATGTATAAATCTAAGTATTACAAGTCTTGTATGGGCGGGACTTGTAATAGGAGGATTTATATGATAATTGCTATGTTGACTGGTTCATCGAGACTTTTACCTGGTTTACTCTAACCAAGGTACTCATTAACTATCTTGAACTCTATGTTGATCTCGCCTGGCAGTTTTTACTCCCAGCTTCCAAAGACGAGTTTGGAACACTCGTCCCATACTCATTAGAGCACATGCATCGTCATGTCAACCACCTTGAAGGTTATGAGAGTACGCGTATTGCACCGGGAATTATTAAGTAGGATGATTTATAATTTATTTATTTGAAAGGATTGGGACGCCTCTTCAGTTAAATAAATAAATTATAAATCACCGAACCATAAGTTTATCATTTCTTACTTACATAAATTTGGACGCTTCTTTATGTAAATAAGAAATTATAAATGAGTGGGCTTAATGGTATCCGATATGACACGAGTATGAACCTGAAATCGATAATCATCAGAATCCGTTAAAAGGGTCTAGAGACACAATCGTGTCTTACTACTCAGCAAAATCTTAAGGCCTCACTTGGAGCTACCTTATCTCATTCTTAAGTTATTACTTTTGCCATTGCAAGTCCTTGCAATCACGAACTGTCTGTGGAGCTAACAGACTGAGTGCAATATCCCGTCACCATTTGTTATAGTATTGACGTTATGGTCGCTACTGTTGGGTCCTGGAGCGGTCCCGACTGATACAACCTTATCCAATAGGTTATGCAACTCCCCTTAAACGAGATAAACACCTATCGACGAAACAGATAGTTGGACTATTCATTTCGGGCCACTAGTAGGAAGACTTAGGCCGCGATACATCCTAGTACTGCCAAGTAAGTTGGATACTTACATCCTTTAGCCTCATCCGTTATTAATGATCAAACATTACAGATAGCAGAAACGAGACTCTGCCTTAAGACGTTTATAACTTTATATAGACATAACCAAGCGACTACACTTTCTCCTTTGATGTGTTCACTATTAAGAGGCTTTCTTCATAAAGCGTTTATACCAATTATAAACCTTGAAACGATGTTTTCCTAAGATACCTATTCTAATGGATTGGATATCCTGGTCAACCTAGCCGAAATTTATGTATATTAAGAGGTGTCGAAACACCAGATATTGCTGAATAAAGTTATCAGAATCATGTTCAACTGGTTTAGTGAACCTTAAGTCTTTTCTTAGGCACACTAAGCGGATAACACAAATTTAATCTCGGGACGAGATTTCTTTAAGGGGTAGGTACTGTAACATCCGGGAATTTTCGGAACATATTTTAAATAATAAATCATATTTATTATTACATCTCTCAAGGGAAAGTTATTTTAACTTATTTGGCTCGAAAACGAAACAGATATATGTTATTTATACGCTGACGTATCAGAAACGAACCACTAAATCACGTTTTCACAGCTCGGACTCTAAAGCAATTTGATGTAAAACGAAATTCCTGACAACTTTTCAGTTTTGCCCGAGACCTGGAAACGAGCTGAAAAGGGCTAAAACAGCACCGCAAACATTTTTCGAACAATATACAACGCGGACACACAAAAACAATTAAATTTGTTTTTAATTATCAGTATTTATTTAATAAAAATATTAAATAAATTAGTCATCATTTTAATTAAAAGCGTTGTGGATAACGCGAATACTCGAGTTAAAATCCATTTTTATTCCGGACAATGCGAAACCGATTCACAAAATGAATAACAAATATTTTATTAAATGTTATAAAATATTTATGAAATGCTATCAAGTAAATACTCATGATTTGAAAAACAATTGCGCAAGTTTTCGTGTGTTGAATCATCCGTTAAGTCGTTTAAATGAGTCCCGAACCGCTTTTATCAAAAACTATATGAAAAAGTTACACTTTTTACACTCAACTTCTAATACTTGTCACATTTATTATAAAGTTTTAATATAAATAAAACTTTTATAAAAAAATTATTCATTTCCATCTCTAATATAACACATACACCTCAAACTCTCTCTCTCTCCCCTAAAGTATCAGGCCAGCCACCACCATCGCCGGATCCGGCCACCACCGTCAGACTTTTCCGGCCGAACACAAAAAGGTTCCCCGTCGCCGGATCTACCCGACCCACTATCTCACTCGCCTCCACTGGCCACCACCACCACCCGTTGTCGCCACGCCACAGCCACACCATCACTACTAAGGGTGTGTTTGGTGTTTATAAACACGACAAGGGCGTGTTTGGTTTAGATTATAACACCGTAGGGTGCGTTTGGGTCGGGTTAGGCTGTGGGATAGCCGGGACAACCGGGGGGAGGGGGAGAGGGTGTCGGGTTGGTTTGCGTTTGGATTTGTATTAACCTCAAGAGGGGTGTGTTTGTTCGGTTATATAAGCCCACCGCTAGGGCACGTTTGGTTAGGTTAGATAGCCGGTGAGAGGGGGGGTGTTCGTGTCGGGTTGGTTTGATTTGGGTTGTTGGTTCGGCTGTCAAAAAAGTCAGGGCGTCGGGTTGGTTGCAGGACAGTCGGGGACAGCCGTGGAGTCGAGTATGGCTCGGGACAGCCTGGTGGGAAAGGGTTGCTTGGTTCGGCTGTCAAAAACAGCCGAGGGCATCAGGTTTGAGTCTCAACCGACAAGGGTGCGTTCGGTTGTGTTTATCACCGACGAGGGGTGCGTGCGGGTCCGGGTTAGCCCCGAACAATTAGGGTGCATATGGATTCGGTTTAGAAAAGGTTTCGTTTGGTTATATATATAAAGGGTGCGTTTGATTAATATGAGACGAAAAATGAATATAACATAAGGTTTTGAAAATATTAAAACTTAATATATAAATCGTGGTTAATGGTTAATTTAAATGAAATATTTATTAATTTGGTTAAGTTTAGATATATATATATATAGAAATATTTATATATTTAAACATGAGAATAATTGCAACTTATACTGATTTAAGGGAAAACGTTGAGTTTTGCGTATATGGGAAACGCTGTATAAATGGGAAAGTCATGACGAAAATTTTATAATTTTCTATACCTATTAAGGATTTACAAAAACTGATATTGTTTTAGAAATCGATAAAAAGGGGACTAAGTTACATATTTAAGATATAATAATATACATATATATTATATCTAGAAAACGTGAGTGTTTGAAATATTAACACGTTAACAATTGCAACATATATTGAATATAGGAAACGTCGAGTTTTGCGAAAATGGAAACGTTATATAAACGGAGAATTCATGATGAAATTTATATAATTTTCTATATTTACGATTCACTAAAACTCTATTATTTTAGAGAACCGATAAAAGGAATTAAGATATGTTCTAAGATATATTAAATGGTATTATACAATAACCTGGACAACGAACGAAAAACTATACTTTTACATTGAGATAACCATTTTAGACGCGACCTGTCGAGGAAACGAAATATAAGTTTATAAAATATTATTTTATATTTTATAATTTTCAGCTAGAAGGTAACACCATAACTATTGTAAAAGTTTTACAAACGTCGTGTGTTTAATTTATAACTTAAAGACGTGTGTCTACAAGGACTTTTTAATAATTAAATGAGTTGTCGAAATAATTGGTTTAATTATTTACTCTCACTTTTTATATAATACTTGCAAAGTATTATACAGTTCACATTAATCCTTGAGTTGTCTGTCTTTATTATATAATTCGCGGTACGAGTTATACAATGGTTTATTTTTCATATGTAATATATATAGAATATATATTACACACTTTGGGTATATTTTCAATTTATTTATTTAACCAACCACCAAACCATTACAACGTTAAATCTAAATCTTTATCAACGCGTCGCGTTGACATAACAATTCACCGGGAAACCCAAACACATTATCCTAGGCTAGTGGGACTTAGCCGTTAAGTTAAGCTGCATCTTCTCGGTCAGGCAGCTTCGTCTTCCGTTCGTATCGTGCATATTAGATGCCTATCTGTCAATCGTTCTACATCATCAATGTGAGTTTCATAGCCCCACGTTTTACTTGTTTTACATATATTTTTGGGGTGAGAACATGCTTGTGCAAATCTGTTTGCAAACTCAATTACGTGGTCGATTACATACGTGTTTACATGAATGTTTACAAATACATTTACATGATTGATTACCTGTTTGGTTTACATACTCATTTATATATCTCGCGAGGAGATACAATACTTGGTTACAATTATGAACTCGTTTTGGGATAAGAAACATATGCATGGGTTTTTATAATTGGACGCAAGTGGTTAATTTTCATGATATGATTACGTGTTTGCCTAAGTAGCGATAACCCAAATTGTGCCCACTATCATGAACTGTAAATCACCTGGAGGGTGAGCGCGAATGTTATAAATAGATCTATTGGGATTGACAATCCCCGTTCGGGTGATTAGCTATCACTGGACAAACGAACGTATACCATGTCGAACATAGGATGTTTCGGGTTAGAACATCACCACGGGCAATGTAGGCCATTAATTTGGTATTCATACACGTTAAGCTTCCGTGTCATGGACTTAGAGCAACGTAATTACATTTTTGTGATGTTTGCATTTGATGCATTATCACGGGGGAAATCTTGCGGTCCTATACTTATACATTTTAACATAAATATTTCGAATATTTTGTGATGGTTTTGATTATCATGTATACTTCGAACAAAGGTGGTCCATTCATACATACGTTTTTGTGACTATTTGGAGATTTAAATGGTCAGGCATATTTTACAACTCTTTGAATTATGACATTCATACATACAGTTTGGGAGCATACAAGGTTTGAAACGGTCATGCATACTTTACAAATATTTGATTTTTGAAAATCATACATATATTTTAGAAGGACATTTAAGGGTTTAAATGGTCATACACACTTTGGAAACCTTTGGTTTATCAGATATATTTACGAAAACCTATGAACTCACCAACTTTAATGTTGACCCTTTTAAGCATGTTTTTTTCTCAGGTAAATTATATGCTCGGATTTCTTGAAGTGCATTGAAGTCTATACATTCAAGCTTTTCATTGTGATGCAATTATGGGACATTTGTTATATCAAATTCAGATTTTGATTAAATCAACGAGATTACTTTTCAAACGACACTTAGAGGTCGTTCTCTTGTATCTAGCGCTGTGTATTATGAAGTAACGCCACAGGACACACTATTCCGCTGCGATACGAATTTTAGGGGTGTTACATGGACAAAGTATCATACCAAGCTCTAGGTGCTTGATGAAGTCCATACATAGCCTTCTCTACATTGTAAACTCTGTTTAGGAACTATGAATCTTGAAATCCAGGAGGCTGCATCACATATACCTCTTCATCGATAGTCCCATATAGAAAAGCACTTTTAACATCCATCTGGTATACTGTAAAGCCCATATAGGAAGCATAGGCTAAGAATAATCTAATAGCCTCAATCCTTGCAACTGGTGTAAAGACTTCTTCATAGTCAATCCCCTCTTCCTGAGTATGCCCTTGTGCCACTAGTCTGGCTTTGTTTCTAATTACTATTCCCCTATTATCTCTCTTGTTTTTGAGAACCTATTTTGTTCCAATAGGTCTCACCCTTTTAGGATAGTCAACCAAAACCCAAAAATTCTGAGTCTTAAACTGTAAAAGATCTTCTTGCATAGCTTCTACCCAAATTTGATCTTTAAGAGCATCAACGATCTTCTTAGGTTCTTCTTGTAATAAGAAACATGAAAACAGACAATACTGTAGGAGGTCAGGATTAGTCTTTTGATGAATTGTGGCTATGAAGCTTTGTTCTTCCATATTCTTGGTCTTTTGTCTGGTTTGGATAGGAGTATCAACAGGACTAATTATCTGAGTCTTTGGATGATCTTTATGAATTCTGAGAGTGGGAGTTTGACTTATTTGAATATAACTCTCCATGTTGCTTAAATCAGCTTCCACTGTATCCAAACTAACTGAATTAATTATATCTCCAAAGAAATCTTCCAACCTGTTTTCAAAGGACACAACATTGCCCAAAGATGGTGCCTCCTGATAGCTTGAACCCCCCCTTGAAATGATTCTTGGGCCACTTGAGCTTACAGGGGGAATAGATTTACAATCAGTGGGAACAGGTGAACTAACAGTGGGAACTGTAGTTTCCACGGTTGAGTATAAAACATGCTCCACTTGATCAGTTGTGGTATCTTTTGTAATAGTAGTGGGATTGGTGTTCCTACTGCTTTCATATACATCAGTATTGCTAATAATCTTATCTTGCTCCTTTTGAGGATCATCTTTTTCTGGAAATGCATCACTTTTCCTTGTAGAATCATTAGAAGTTGCCATTTGAGCCTCATGGAACCAATTTGGAAGAACAATGAATCTTAGAGAGGACACATTTTCCTTCATATCTTTATTAGCATCTTCTTTTGTACCTGAAATGTTAGTAGAAGATGTTCCTGCAACAACAATTGACACATAGTTCATTAAATTGGTTAGAGAATCAATATCAAATAACCAATTAGGACCAGTTCTTTTCTCAATGGGTTTATTCTCTAGGAATTCCACATGCAGGTTCTCATCTACTTTCTTGGCTCTTTTGTTAAATACTCTGAATTCTTTACTAGACAGAGAGTACCCAACAAAATAGCCTTCATCTCCTTTAGCATCAAACTTGCCTAAGTGGTCTAAGGTATTAAGGATCATGACATGACACCCAAATGGTCTTAAGAATCCTATAGCAGGAGATCTACCATTAAACAATTCATAAGGGGTCTTATTCTGGGACTTGTTAACTAAAACCCTGTTTTAAACATAACAAGCAGTGTTAACTTCTTCAGCCCAAAAAGTTACAGAAAGTTTAGCATCAGCTAACATGGTCCTTGCAGCTTCAATGAGAGTCCTATTTCTTCTCTCAGCAACACCGTTTTGCTGAAGGGTTCTAGCATTACTAAACTCTCTCTTAATACCTTTCTTAGAACATAATTCATCCATCTCTCTATTCCTAAACTCACCCCTATTATCACATCTGATTATTTTTACTTTAAGGTCCTTTAGATTTTCTATCTCTGTTATAAAATTCCTAAGAATGCTACTTGTTTCATCCTTAGATTTTAGAAAGAAAGTCAAAGTAAACCTAGAAAAATCACCAGTCACAACTAAGCAATACCATTTATGATTAAGACTACTGACAGAAGTAGGTCCAAACAAATCCATATGCAAAGTGTGAAGGGGCTTAGTAATAGAACTCACTAACTTGGTCTTACAAGAAGCCTTATGCTGCTTTCCTTTCAGACAAGCAACACAAGTATGGATATTTTCAAAACTTTTGGAAGGCAAACCTTTAACCAAATTATTCCTAACCAGTTTATTCATGGTCTTAAAGTTCAGATGGCCTAATCTTCTATGCCACAACATACTTTCATCTTCAGAGGCCTTGGCAATCAGACAAGTTAAGTTCTTATGAGGGACAATATTTTTCAAGTCAATGGAATACATATTCTGCTGTCTAGGAGTCCTAAGCAACACATGAGTATCATCATCTAACTTAAAATCTTTCCCCAGCACAAGGCACTCAGAATCAGTGAACAGAACACTATTTTTGTTATCACAGATTTGTGACACACTAAACAGATTATATTTCAGTTCTTTCACAAAATAAACATTCTCAAACTCAAGTTTACCGGTCTTAATTGTACCTTTACCAGTAATCTTTCCTCCTCCATGTCCAAATGACACATATCCTCCATCATAAGGCTCATACTCAGACATATAGCAACTGTTGGCTTAGCAGTGGGAACTTTTGAGCCAATAATGGGAACTTTTATTCTAGCAGTTGGAACCCAAACTTTATTTTTAACTGCTGTTTTTCTTACAAAGGGTCTTTTTACATGTGAATGTGATGGTTTGAAAGATGTTAATTTTGGATAAGCACTATTCAATGTATATGGGTATTTCATGATGTCATGATTATTATCTACCCTTAACCAGATTTTCCCTTTATTCACCCTTGTGTTTTGTTTGCAGTCAAACTTCAAATGTTCAAAGCTACCACAATTATAACATGCTTTATTTTGCATCACAAAGTCTTTTCCTAGTTGTTGAGATTTTTGATTGTTCCAATTCCTCTGATTCCCTCTAGGATGATTTTGTTTTGGTGTTTCTTTCTTTCCTACTAATTCCTTAGTGAACTTATCAAACTTTTCTTGTTCAAAGCTAGATCTAACAGTTTTATTAAGTGTGAAGTCAACCTCACTTTCATCTTCAGAGTCCTATTCCTTAATGATTGGAGCACTAAAATTGTTAGACATAACTTTAGGACTTTATGAGGTGTTTCAATACATCTCTGCATATTTTACAGTTGGTTTCCTAGAATTTTCAGTGTTAATAACTTCAGGGATACTAGGACAACCAGTTTCTTTTACAAAGCTAATCATGGGTTTTGATTAAACATTACCAACTGATCCTCTTTGTTCAAAGAAAGAAACACTTTCACTTACATCTCTTGGCACATCTATGCTAGGTGTAGGCCTATTATAATCAGTAATAGTGTCATCAACAAATTTAGGTAAACCTGTCCAAGACAGATCATTCTTAGGAGGTAAATAGACTTGTGCAGGAGGAGGTGGCACAACAGTATACTCATTAAGTTGGGATTATGATATGATGAACCAAAATAAATAAAAGAATGAAACCCAAAAGGATCAGAATCGTCATATTAAAGAATTCTACAATGCTTGTGGAGGAAATATTAAAGATTTGTCAATAAATTTCAAATGATGCAGATTCCTGAAGTTTCTTAAGTAGATAAAAGATAAACAGAAGATATTTTCTTAATGTTTAAAAGATTTACTTGTTTATATCTTTATGTTAATTTCTTTGTAAGTCATGATCTCTCTATATAAAGAGATCATAGACACATAGTTTTAATATCCAGAAAAGTATGTGTGTACACAATACAATGTAGACGTCTAGTGTTTTTGGTGTAGCCTCAAGGATCTTTGATCCCTGTTACTAGGTAGAGTAACTGTTCTATTCTGATCAAATAGAATTTGAGGCGTGTTGGAATCATATGAATATAAAACCTTGTTCATAATAACATTGTTCTTGTTTAATTTCGCCGTGCATATATGTTTTCAATGTTATTATTCATCTTAGATATAAGATCTAACTAATTCTAGCTTTAAAACGATCTTTTAGTTTTCACAATTTGGATATAGAGGCCTCGTGGCACTCGATCTAGGATCTACAAGGTTTTTGAAGAAACCCTAAAACCCTAATTTTCAAGAAATCATTTTGGGTAAAAGTCTTAATAGGGTTTTAAAGATAACTTGCTATAACAGTGTTTATAATCATCCTCTCTACCTGTTATGGGTATGCAATATGATTGTAAATCATTGTTATTATTAAGGGTTTTCTTTACATCGAATTCGGTCTTTCTTTTTCAATAATCATCAAATTCGGTGAAAAACTAGGGTTTTTGATAAAACCCTAATTCGATAAAACTCTATTTATTGTGCATCAAAGATGATAGATCTGGTTCGTTACATGCTTATATATATATATATATATATATATATATATATATATATATATATATATATATATATATATATATATATATATTATGATCATGCTTGAAGAGTTTTACTTTTGTTCGTTGTTATTCTTCTCACCACAACGAAACCCTAATTATCAAGGGTTTGTGTATCGACTTTTTACATCAGATGTGGATTCTGATTTCAAGGGTTTAGTCATGAAGAATGCTACATATTGATGTGTTCATTGTGTACGTGATGAAGAATACCGCTGCTTGTATGTTACTACTGCTTCCTTTAGTTAATTCTGTTACTGTAGCAACAACAGTAATAAACCCTAATGGCTAGGGTTTGTTGGACGTGATAAGTAAGGGCAAAGACAGCGAGGGCAAAGACGTGAAGAGTACAATTGTTAATATGGTTGTTTTGGTATTTGGTGGGCCTTGTGTTAAAACAGCTTGGGCTCAAAAGAAGTTTGTACTGCTTTCTAATATTAATACTGTTTGTGCTATACCTGTTCGTGTTTATGGCAGTAATAATTGTTGTGTGGCTCAAAGGAAAGTGGAGTTGTACGTACGCTTGTTGTTGCAAACGTTGCCTTATACACGTTAGTATGCCTGAGGTTAAAAGGTTAAAGTTCTTCCCTGTATCTTTAGAGGATTTAATAACTGTTTTTAAATTGTTTGTACTGCCTTTGTTGTTCGAGAAATTTTTAATACTGCTAATGTTGTCCGAGAAAAGCAGTTAATACTGTTAGTTGTACCCGATATCGGGTGACAAAGCATGTTTGTGGTTCTCGGCTGAGTTATGCTTTTGGACAACACACACAGGAAGTTTTTGGTTTTGGTTTACATGTTCTTAACAGATTTAAAGGATTGTATTTATGGATTAATTGATTACGAAGCGGATTGTTTATCACTTATTTGGAGTTGAAGTGGAGTTTCACAGGTTCGTGTTCTTATCATATCTTAAAGTAGGTGTTACACTTTGAAGACAACTTGTTTGTGCTTAGAAACGATGTGACGAAGACTTGTCAAAATCTAGCAAAGATGTGTGATTCTTTTATGGTGCTCAATGCTCACATTTGCTATCACTTTGGTTATGTGTCTCATAGAAGATGAGGATTTTTGTCAAGAGGTTGCGATCTACTTATATTTCACATATTTACAGATTTACTAATAAGTTTGGAGTCACGTGGATAGTACAAGACATAAGACACAAGTTTGGGTCATTTTACTTCAGCATCAAGTTCATTATACTTAGTTTTCTTCATCAATAATCATTACATAGAGCCTACAGAATTGAAGATTCCAAAAATGGTTAACATCTGGGTTTCAAGGGAAGCTTATTGTTAAAATGATTAACCATTTACATGCATCATCGAGGTGAAGGTTTTTACTACTGTGAGTCATTATTACTACTGCTAGTGTGAGTTTCTACTACTCAAGTTCAATTTTCTTATTGTGCGTCATGGAGGGTAATTTAAGGAGATAGAAGGCTTGGATTAGAAGTGTGATATTGGTTTGTAGTGGTCAAGATCAAAGTTGCTTATATTCATATGTCCCCTATTGGATTATGACAAAAAGGGGAAGAAGGAATTAACAGGTACATTTGGCAACTTATAGATCCTTGGTGTGGTATGGTATAAAGGAAATCTACTTAAGGGGAAGTTTTTGTTTCATTAAAGGGGATGATTACATCTCAACTTTAGGGGAAGCTTTGATTAAAGGCTTTATGATAAAGTTTGTACAAAAAAATGTTTGTTTTGTCATCATCAAATAGGGGAAGATTGTTGGGAATTATAGATTTAATGAGACAAAAGAAACAAGTAATGAAACAAATGGATCAGAATCGTCATTAAAGAATTCTACAAGCTGGTGGAGAATTATGGAAGATTTTGTCAAATATATCAAAAGATGAAGATTCTGGAAGATCTCCTTAAGAAGATAAAGATAACAGAAGATATTCCTTAATGTTTAAAAGATTTACTTGTTTATATCTTTATGTTAACTTCCTTTGTAAGTCATGATCTCTCTATATAAAAAGATCATAGACACATAGTTTTAGCATCTAGAAAAGTGTGTGTGTGTACACAAGAAAAAATGTAGACGTCTATAGTTGTGTGGTGTAGCCTCAAGGTCAAGGTAACTTGATCCTGTTACAGATTTGTTGTAACCATTATATTCTGATCAAATATAATCAGGGCTTGGAGTGTATTATATGGTAAAACCTTGTTCATAACATTGTTCTTTATGTTTTAATTCTGTTGTGCCTTATGTTATCAATGTTATTAATCCTAGATGTAAGATCTAAACAATCTTGAGCTAAAACGATCTAAGGAGTTCTATCAGACTCCACAAAATCAAACTTAAAACCATTTTTAAACGTGACAATAATCAAGTTAAACTATTAAACCTTAGTTATTGGGACGACCTCGGATTTACTAAACTACTGCACTATATACGACCGGGTTCTCTTCTCGTTAGTGCTTGTATTGGTAATCGAGTTTTATAAATTTAAAACTTATGCATCTCTTTATGTTGGTAGAGAAAAGATATCCCCTTACAAAAGCTACAATCATAGAAATGCTCAATAAGAAGCTTCAGCAGATCATTCCATGAAATGTACTATCAACTTCTTAATCTCATGACTAAGCAACTCCAAGAATCAATGAAAAAAAGTATTTAGAAGCATCCCTCTGGTTACTGGTGAAACTTTTTTAATGGCAGAAACTTGATAATTTTAAAAGATAAAAATTCTAAGTTTAGCGGGATGCTTGGTTGGGATTAAAAGACTTCATGATGATCTTAGAGTTACTGCTACTCAGGTGTGTGTTAGTACTGCTAAACATAAATTAATGATGTAGTAATCTTATAGTGAAAAATATGCCTAAGTAGTTCTACTGCTAATTACTATTGGCTAGAGTAAAAGAAGTACTACTAGAGTCAACGTTTAGTACTGCTAGTGTACTTAGTACTGCTGATATGCCAGAATGAAGAAAATATTCTAAGTAGTTAATGCTGCTTGTACTCAGTTAGTGCTGCTGGTACAAAGTTACAACTGCTTATTCAGAGTTAATGCTGCTGGTACAAGGTTACAACTGCTAAAAGGTTACAACTGCTCAAGGATTAAGACTGCTGAAAAGATAAAGATTGATTAGAGATCAAGAATACTTACGTGATAAGTTATAGTTTTATCTATAGAAAGGGATCTTAGGGTGTGCTTGGTTAGAGGTATTAGGGGGTAAGGAATGATAAAGATAATGATAAGTGATGCTTGATGTGTTATAATGCAATGGGTCATTACCCAATACTAGTTAATCCATCATTCCCCACTATTTTGAGGGTAATGACACTATTATACTCCAAAATTATTATTTTTTATATCTTCCTATTTTTTCTCCCCCACTCTTCTTCATTTTTTTGGGTAAAGGGTTACCACTCTTCTTCATAGTAACTTCCTTTTTCCACTTTATCTTCAAAACATCAAACAAACGTATTCTCTCCATTCTAGATTCTTTAAGTCAACTTTTTTTGTCTTAACTTTACAATTATAACGTACATGCTACAGGATTTAACATGTATTAGATGAACTTTTGTATCTACTATCTCACCTGAAATGTTAAACTAACAAGGTGGTAAAAAAATATATAATATTAAGTGGTAGTTTTTGTATTGTAGTCTTTAGAACCAAGCATCATCTATTATAATGATAATACTCATTATATTCCTTAATATTCCCATTACCATTCCTTTTCCCATTACTCAATACGAACCAAGCGCCCCCCTTAGTGAATATTCTTAAATTTTGTAATATATTGTAAATCAACTAGGACTCTTTGGTGTATAAAAGGAGGTCCAAGGGCGATAGAGATGATAGTCATATTTCATTGTTCTAGTCAATCTATTTGTAGCTCAAGGTTTTGTAAACCCCTAACACTATTAAGAGTTTTGTATTATAGTTGAATGCTGAAAGGGGGTTGGTAAAATTGTTTGTTATTAATCTTGTTCATTACCTTCATTGAAATTCCCTTCTTAGTATCATTGATAGAATTTCGCATAGTCTTTGATATTTACTACAAAAGTTTCTGTCATAGTTGTTTTGAATTCTTAATACAAACTTAGCCTTACATAAGCAAAGGAATTCAAGATCATTAAAGTGGATCAACAAGAATGATACCTATCGATAATAGTCTTCATAATACCTTACCCCTAATATGCTTGATCCCTCTTAAGTGTTTTAATGCATGTAATGTACTCTTAGGGGCTTGTAATAGTCTTCATACTACCTTACCTATGCGTTGCCTTGACGAAATATTACATAGACGGCGTATTCATGTAATCTGTTCATGTCCTAGGTAATACTTACATAGATCATCACAAGTGTGACAAAGAAATAGGATTAGGAGAAGCAAACTAAGGAGTAGTGCATGATTAAGTAAATACGTTTGTCTTCCCATACGAGTTCCACCAAAGTAGTTTAGATTTAATATTAGTTTAATTAGTTTAAAACCAAAACCCACCTCTAAAACCTGAATTTTAATTGCTTTCATAAAAACATAAAAATAAAAAAATAATCTTCTCTCAACCTCTTAAATCTTAGTTAGGTTTAGATCGACCCTTCAGACGCTATTCCCCTAGAGAACGATAACAACCCCCAAGTCCTTGCTATACTACACTACAATGATTAGGTACTTTGCCTAGGGAGTTGTAAACCTGTTGCGTTTACAACGACCACATCAAGTTTTGACGCCGCTGCATGGGGAATAGCATAGTTTCAGAATCTATCTATCTTAGGTCTACTCGCTAGATTTCTTTCTAAGTGAGATTTTAGTTTCTGTCAATTAGCTTTCTTTAGTCTATCTTTTCTTTGTGTCATTTATTTTGTAAATCTTTTTTGTTAACCTCCATGAAAAACAAAAATCCTATCTGTACTCTTAGAGATTACTCCATACCTAGCCTCGAGGGCTATCGAAACACCATTGAGCTCCCCGATGGGAACAATGTGGTGCCTTTGCGATCCGACACCATTCGATTGGTGCAAAACGGATGCTCTTTCTACGGACATTGGTCCAAGGATCCAAACCAACATCTTAAGGATTTTATAAAACTTGTGGACTCACTTGACCTTGATGTTGCAAATAGGGAAAGGGCGCGTCTGCATTTATTTCAATTTTCCCTTCGCGATCAAGCTAACAATTGGCTTGAACGTCTTCCAGCAAGATCCATCTCCACTTGGGAGGATCTTTCTACTCGTTTCCTTGCTCAATTCTTTCCACCGGGATGGACTTCTAAACTTTGAAATGACATCTTGATGTTCCAACAACATTATGGTGAATCTCTCCCTGAAGCATGGACTCATTTCAAGGACTTACTCCAAAAATTCCTTCATCATGGCATCGATCTTTAGCTCCAAGTCCAAATATTTTATGACCATGTCAATCCGGCCACAAGGCGAACCATCGACCCAATCAGCCGGAGACAAGCTACGTGACAAAAACGCCAAAGAATCCTAGGCACTATTAGAAGACCTCGCCCTCTATGACAATGAAAGTTGGAATGACCCAAGAGACTTTGCTAAACCAGTCAAGGCAATCTATTTGCCTCAAGATGTCCTGAGTACATCCGGCCGTCATCTCACCAAGCTCGAAAATCAAGTCCAAGGCTTGATGGAAGCTCATCTTGCTCCTAAATCACCTGTTCAAGTGAATAAAATCGTTTCTTCATGCGAGATTTATAGTGGTCCCCATGAAACTCAATATTGCATGGAAAATCCTGAGCAAGCTTTTGTTGAATACGCATACTCGCGTACAGACAAAGCAGGAGGCAAGTGGTACACCTTTAAACCCGATAAAAACAATCTTGGTGCCTAATGCGGTTATCGTTAGACTTCAACAAGAAGTTTTACAACTCCCTAGGCAGTGCACCTAATCGTTACAGTGTAGTATAGGTAAGTGATTGTGTCGTTGTGTGGTGCTAAATTATTATTCAAGTTTTAAATTTATATTTTTCTGACTTAACCAAAAACAACACTTTAACGGGCAGTGTACCCGGTCCGTGGAAGTTTCGTAGTAAGTAGGGTGTCGATCACTAAGAGCGAGGAACAATTTCAATTTATTAATACTTTGGTTTTTCTAATCTAAGTTAGTCTAATTTATTCTAAACCTATGCTAAACCTATGTTAATCCTAAATCCAATCAGAATGTTGGTTTGTTTATTAGTGCAATGATTACTTATCTCGAGGTGGCATATCATTCTTAAGACTTAGGCGTTACTTCTTCCTAAGACCTAGATACGTAGAATTTTGTCACAATTAAACGCATCCGCATAAAGCATCCTTATTTGCTGATTATAATCTATTTTAGGGATTAAGGCAATGGTGATCTTGTTAAACCCTAGCTCATTGAGACTTTACCCACTTACTGTGCAAAGGAAATTCATACACTAGTAGTCCACTAACCAAGTCTTTACCATTTGATTAGAACATACTCATTGATACCAAGGTCACCTTATGGCTTAACTAAGCTCACAATCAAAAGGTGAAGATAGGTCGTTAATTATGATCCTATTGGTCTAGATGTATAAATCACTATATGGAGAGCTATCCCGATATCAAGATTACTAGGTTCGTATCACTAGATCTAGTTGAATGATAGGTCGCATACAAAAGCACGTAAACAAGTATGATGATAAACATAAACACGTAATTTAACGATAAATTAAGAAATCAAGATAAACAAACCAAACATTAAGATCTTCATAACAATGGCTAATACCCAAAGGTATTTGCCTTCAAATGTCATAATTAATAAAAAAGTAATGATTTAGCCAAGGTAAACTAACCGAGTTAACGAATGATACCAAATACTGAACGATTATATGAGTATAAGAAATTACAGGTTGTCTCTTATGGAATTAATCGCGTTGCTCGACCTCTTCTGCTCTTTTTCTCCTTTAAAAATTAACTTTTATGGTTTAGGTATCGAGAATATGATTTTTGCACACTTCAAACTTGTTTTTGAGTTTTCTATTTATAAGGTGTTGGGATTAAAAGACTTCATGATGATCTTGAAGTTACTGCTGCTAAAGTTTGTGTTACTGCTGCTAAGCTAAAGTTAGTGCTGTTCATTAACTCTAATGAAAAATATGCTAGTGTATATTAGTACTACTAGTTACTACTGCTAGTATATGTTAGTACTGCTAGTGTAAAGTTAGTACTGCTGGTGAAGAGTGAAGAAAATATTCTAAGTAGTTACTACTGCTTGTACACAGTTAATGCTGCTGGTGTATAAGTTACTACTACCGGTGCTAAGTTACTAATGCTGGTGCTAAGTTAATGCTGCTAGTACAAAAGTTATAACTGCTCAAAGATTAAGACTGCTGAATGAGTTTCTACTGTAAAAAAAGAATGGATAAAGACAGAAGAAAGGATAAAGATTGATTGGAGATCAAGATTACTTACGTGATAAGTATGAGTTATTTATAGAATAGATCATAATGAATATTCTATGTTTTAGGAATATATTGTAAATCGACTAGGACTCCTTGGTGTATAAAAGGAGGTCCTAGGGCATAAATTTGCTATCTAGAAATCTTTTGTTTTGATATCGTTATAGCTTCAAGGTTTTATAACCCTAATACTAGTTAGAGTATTCGTTTTAATATATTGAAGCTTTGTTTATTATTTTGTGTGTTTATTAGAATTACTGTTCTATTGCATATTCTTCTTATTAATCAAAGATTAGATTCCGCACAGTCTTTGATATATTTTACAAAGTTTCTACCATAGTTGTGTAGGATTTACCTTGCATAACTAAATCTTACATAAGCTAAGGAATTCCATATCTATTCAAGTGGTATCAGAGCTTGTTGAGAAGCTTTGAATAAGAAGAAACTGCTTTTACACCCAAGGACTGTTTGTTACAAAGAGATGGATCAAGACTCAGCACATATGATGGCTGCTTCAAAAGTGCCTATGCTCAAACCAGTTGAGTATGAGCTTTGGAGGATGAGGATGGAATAGTACATCCAGATGATTGATTATTCTCTATAGGAAGTCATAGAAAATAGTAATGCACCTCCAATACCAAAAGTTATTGAAGGTGTTAAGACTACAATTGCTCCTACAACTGCTGAAGAAAAGGCATAAAGGAGGTTAGAGTTAAAGGCAAGAATCACTTTATTGATGAGAATCCCTAATGAACATCAATTGAAGTTTAACTCTATCAAAGATGCCAAGTCATTACTGTAGGCTGTTGAGAAAAAGTTTGGAGGGAATGCTGCCACTAAAAGATACAGAGGAATCTTCTAAAGCAGCAATATGAAAATTTTACTACATCTAGCTCAGAGGTGTTAGATCAAACCTTTGATAGGCTTAAAAAGCTTATCAATCAGTTGGAGATTCATGGTGAAAGTATCTCATAAGAAGATGTGAATCAGAAGTTCTTAAGAAGTCTGTCACTAGAATGGAACACACATACCATTGTGTGGAGGAACAAACCTGAGATAGATATATTAAGCATGGATGATCTTTACAACAACATGAAGATCTATGAACCAGAGGTCAAAGGGACATCAAGCTCAAGCACAAACACACAAAACATAGCCTTTATGTCCACAAATAGCAGTACATATAGATCATTTAATACTGCTCATGGTGCTACAACTGCTAGCACTCAAGCTACTGCTGTTAATTCAACAACAATTGACAACTTGAGTGATGCTGTCATCTGTGCTTTCTTTGCAAGTCAACCAAACAGTCCATAACTTGACAATGAGGACTTGCAACAAATTCATCCTAATGATTTAGAAGAGATGGATTAAAGGTGGCAGATGGCTATGCTAACACTAAGGGCAAGGATATTCTTGAAGAACACTGGAAAGAAATTTTTGATAAGTCCAAGGTGGAGTGTTACAAATGCCATAAAAGGGGATACTTTGCAAGGGAGTGCATGGCTCTAAGGAACTAAGAAAACAGGAATAGGGAGAACACAAGAAGGGTTGTGCCAGTGGAAACAACTACTTCTAATGCTTTGGTGTCTTGTGATGGTTTTGGTTATGATTAGAGTGATCAAGCAGAAGAAGGTCCAACTAACTTTGCTCTCATGGCTTACTCTTCTACAAGTTCTAACTTTGAGGTATCTAATGATTCAAACTATTCATCATCTTGTTTGGAAAATATTAAAATTCTTAAAGAACAAAATGAACAACTGTTAAAAGACTTAAGGACGTCTAAGTTAAATACTATTGCTTATAAAACAGGTTTAGAGTCTGTAGAAGCAAGACTTCTAGTTTATAAGAAAAATGAGTCTGTTTATGAGAAAGATATCAAGGTCTTAAAATGTAAGATTCATTTAAGAGAAGTAGCCATTACAGAGCTTAGAAGGAAGTTAGAACTGGCTCAAAAACAAAAAGATGAAATTAAGCTAACAGTAGAAAAATTTAAGAATTCATCTAAAAACTTAAGCAAACTAATAGACTATCAGATAGTTGATAAGTGAAAAACAGGTTTAGGGTATAATGCTATTCCACCTCCCTATACAGGAAACTTTATGCCTCCAAAACCTGATTTGTCATTCTCTGGTTTAGAAGAGTTTACAAATAAGCATATAGTTATTAAGCCTGTAGTTAAGAACAATAAAGCTAAGGCTAGTAAAGCAAAGCCTAAAGCAATTAGGAAGAATAATGGCACTCCAATTATTGAGGATTGGGTGTCTAATAATGAGGAAGATGATGTGCCTCAGGCTAAGATTGAAAATAAAACATTTAAGCCTAGTTTTGCTAAGATAGAGTTTGTCAAACTTAAACAACAAGAAAAAACTGCTAGGAAAACTATGAATTATGTTGAGCAAAATAGGCAAAACATTCCTACTCCTAGAGGCAATCAAAGAAACTAGAATAATATGATGTCTCAAAGATTAGGAAGTAATTTTGAGATGTTTAATAAAGCTTGTTATGTATGTGGAAGTTTTGATCACTTGCAGGTAGATTGTAAAAAGGTAAATCAAAAACAGTTTCAAAATACAAAACCTATTTGGAACAATGCTCAAAGGGTGAATCATCAAAACTTTGCTAAAAAGACTCACCCCTGTGCTAAAAAGAACATAGTTCCAAGAGCAGTACTAATGAAGTCTGGTTTAGTATCAGTTAATACTGCTAGACAAGTTAATGCTGCCCACACAAAAACAACAGTGAATGCTGCCAGACCAATGTCATATCTTTCTAAAACAGCACATTCAACTGTTAAGAGGCCCATTCATAAGAATACAACATTTAAAAACAGTAATTTTAATCAGAGGGTTAATACTGTTAAGGATAAAAATGTTAATACTATTAGGCCAAAAGCAGTAGTTAATGCTGCTAGGCCAAAAGCAGTAGTTAATGCTGTTAAGGGAAATAATGTTAATGTTGTTAAGGCCTCAGCTTGTTGGGTTTGGAAACCAAAGAATAAAGTTTTAGACCATATTTCTAAACACAACAGTGCATCAATCACCCTAAAGAAGTTTGATTATGTTGATCCACAAGGAAAATCCAAGTCAGTGATGGCTTGGGTCCCCAAAAGAAGCTGATTTTCTTTTCTAATGTGCAGGGCAATCCACAAATGGATTTATAGGATCAAGGAGTGATTAATAGTAGATGCTCAAGGCACATGACAGGAAACATGTCCTATCATACAAACTATGAAGAGATAGATGGAGGATATGTTGCCTTTGGAGGTAACCCTAATGGAGGGAAAATCACAGGCAGAGATACAATCAAAACTGGTAATTTAGATTTTGAGAATGTGTATTTTGTAAAAGAGTTAAAGTTTAACCTCTTTAGTGTATCACAAATGTGTGACAAAAAGAATAGTGTTCTCTTTAATGACACTGAATGTATTGTTTTATCTCCAAACTTTAAGTTAACTGATGAAAGTCAAGTTTTACTTAAAGTTCCTAGAAAGAACAATATGTATAGTGTTGATTTAAAGAATATTGTTCCTAAAGGAGGTCTAACTTGTCTCTTTGCAAAAGCCACATCTGATGAATCTAAACTTTGGCATAGGAGACTTGGACACATAAATTTCAAAACTATGAATAAACTGGTTAAGGGAAATCTTGTAAGAGGTTTACCTTCAAAACTTTTTGAAAATAATCAAACCTGTGTTGCTTGTCAAAAGGGAAAGCAACATAGAGCTTCTTGTAAGTCCAAAACAGTAAGTTCAATCAGCCAACCTTTACATATGTTGCACATGGATTTGTTTGGTCCAACATTTGTAAAAAGCTTAATGAAAAAGATGTATTGCCTAGTTGTCACAGATGATTACAGTAGGTTTAGTTGGGTTTTCTTTCTAGCTACTAAGGATGAGACTAGTGGCATTCTTAAGTCCTTTATAACTGGAGTAGAAAATCTAATAGATCAAAGGGTTAAGGTAATTAGGTGTGACAATGGAACTGAGTTCAAGAATAAGGAGATGAATCAGTTTTGTGAGAGAAAAGGTATTAAGAGAGAATTTAGTGTAGCTAGAACTCCTCAACAAAATGGAGTAGCTGAGAGGAAAAATAGAACACTAATTGAGGCTGCTAGGACAATGCTAGCTGATTCTAAGCTACCTACTACTTTTTGGGCTGAAGCAGTTAATACTGCTTGCTATGTGCAAAATAGGGTATTAGTAACTAAGCCTCATAACAAGACCCCTTATGAACTTTTTCTTGGTAGAAAACCAGCTTTAGGCTTTATGAGACCATTTGGGTGTCCTGTTACAATTCTCAATACCATAGATCACTTAGGCAAGTTTGATGGTAAGGCTGATGAAGGATTCTTTGTTGGGTACTCAATCAATAGTAAAGCATTTAGAGTATTCAACAGTAGAACTAGGATAGTTGAAGAGAACCTGCATGTCCAGTTTAGTGAGAATACACCTAATATTGCAGGAAGTGGACCAAATTGGCTTTTTGATATTGATGCACTAACAAAGTCAATGAATTATAAGCCAGTTGTTGCAGGAAATCAGTCTAATGGTAATGCAGGTACAAAAGCATGTGATGATGCAGGTAAAGCTAGAATGGAGACAGTACCTGGCAAAGATTACATTCTGCTACCATTGTGGACTGCTGATCCACCATTCTCTCAAAGTTCAAAGAGTTCTCCTGATGTGTTGATCAAAACCTTCAGGAGATGATGAAATGGATTTAGGGTTTTTTACTGAAGAACCAGGAAAAACAGGTGGTGATTCAAGTAACAATGTGTGTTGTTATGATCAAGGAGAAGGAAGGATAATGTTAACAGCACTAAACACTGTTAATGATAATTGCACAAATGAAGTTATATGCTTTTGGTGCAAAAACTAGCATTAAACTTCACAGATGATCCCTAATTATGCCTAAATTGGAGAGATATTGTTTGATTAAGATGTTGATGGAGATGTTGGTGAGAGGCTGACTTTGGAACAATTTGTTGCATTTATTCCTGGTCGGTCCTATTCCACAACTACAAGAATATACAAAGATTATCCAGTTGAACAAATTATTTGAGACTTGAATTCAGGACCTCAAACAAGAAGAATGACATAGAATTTGGAAGAACATGGTTTGTTTAGTTCTATTCAGCAAAGAACAAACCATAAAGACTTTCAAAATTGCTTGTTTCTTTTTCCTTTTAATCTCAAAGAAGAACCCACATAAAAAGGGTTAATTCATTACATTGAAGGATACAAGCGGGATAGTGGCTTATAAGAAGATTCTTCTACAATTAGTTATAAGATGTTTGGGACTTTGGTGGAGAGTTGTTACCAATATGGAAAAAGGGCTATTAGGACTAATTGGGTCTTCAGGAATATAAGAATGAAAGAGTATTGTGATTAAAATAAAGCAAGATTGGTTGGCTCAAGGGTACAATAAGAAGAGGGTTGACTATGATGATGTCTTTGCCTGTGCAAAGATTTAAAGCAATTAGGATTTTTTAGCCTATGCCTCATTTAAAGACTTTGTGGTGTACCAGATGGATGTTAAGAGTGCTTTTCTTTATGGTAAGATTGAAGAAGAAGTCTATGTTTGTCAACCACAAGGATTTGAAGATCCAAACTTCCCTGATAGAGTATACAAAGTAGAAAAGGCACTTTATGGACTGTATCAAGCTCCCAGAGCTTGATATGAAACCTTGTCAACTTATTTGTTAGATAATAGGTTTTAGAGAGGAAAGACAAACACAACTCTATTTATCAGAAGGGAAAAAGGTAATATTCTGTTAGTTTAAGTATATGTAGATGATATCATTTTTGGCTCTACAAAGAAGTCATTATGCACTAAGTTTGAGAAGATGATGCATAAGAAGTTTCAGATGAGTTTCTAGGTGAACTCACTTTTCTTCTTATAAGATAAAGTAAAGCAGAAGAATGATAGGATTTTTATCAGTCAAGACAAGTATGTGACTGAGATTTTGAAGAAATTTGGTTTTACTGATGTCAAGACAGCAAGCACACCTATGGAAACTCAAAAGCTTTTGCTTAAGGATAAAGATGGTTAAAGAAGGGATGTTCATTTTTTTTAGATCAATGACGGGTTCATTGATGTTATCTTATTCATTCATAGACCTGATTATTATGTTTGCTGTGTGTGCTATGTGGATGTCGATACATGTCAACCTACAAGATTTCACATCTTCATGCTGTAAAAAAGGATATTAGGGTACTTAATAGGTCAACAAAAAAATTGGGTCTTTGGTATCCAAAAGATTCTCCTTTTGATTTGGTAGCATACACTGATGGTGATTATGTTGGAGCAAGCTTGGATAAGAAGTCTACAATAGGAGGTTGTCAATTTCTTGGAAGTAGATTGATTTCATAGCAGTGCAAGAAATAGACTGTGGTTGCAAATTCCACAATAGAAGCTGTATAATGTAGATTGCTTCTAGTTGCTGTAGGACAAATGCTTTGGATACATAATCAAATTACTTGATTATGGGTACAATTTCTTGCATACCAAAATCTTTATTGATATATCAGTACTATTTGCATATTAAAAATAATGTTTTTCATTTCAAAACAAAGTATTTAGTGATACAGACATCATTTCATAGAGATTGCTGTGAAAGAAATTGATTCAATTGGTCAAAATCTTTACTGACAAAAAGTTGCAGATTTGTTTCAAAGCTTTTGTTGTAAGTAGGATTTCGATATTTGATTGCTTGTATTGGAATGTTAATCTCTAAATCTTTTTTCTCATTTATGTTTTATGTGAGTTTTGAATTAGTACTGTTATTCTGTCATTAAAAAGTTTATGCTAGTTAAGTATAATTAGTGTGATAGTTATACTTATACTGCTTAGTAATGCTGATAGTTATACTTAATAATGCTGTATAATTAACTTGTGATTTGTAGACTTCAAAAAGTAAGTGAGAGAAAAAGAATTAAGAGAGTTGGTGAGAATAAAAATGTAGATTTCAATATTTGATTGCCAGTATTGGAATGCTCAAACTTTAAAGTATTGATTATAGAAAATGGTGAGCTAAAAAGAATTGAGAGAAAGTAAATACAGACAGAGAGAATTGTGAGGAAAAAGAACTGAGAGAAATAAAATATAGACATAGAGTTTTTGTAAGCCAAAAGGTTACATTGATGATGGAAAAGTTATTTAGAATGGAATTAGAGTTAATGTTGGTGACTCAAAGTTAATGCTGCTAGGCATAAAGTTACTACTGCTGGCAAAAGTTAGTGCTGCTAGGCTAACTTAATACTGCCAGGTTACCGTTGGGTTAATGCTGTTGAGGGTGTTCTACATAAATACAATAGTTACTTTGATTGAGGGTTTCTTTCACTCTCATAATCGATTTTGCTCTTTCAGATACTCTCAAAATCATAAAGCATAACTTAATCATCCATTATTAAAACTCAACATCTATGGCGGCTTTGAAATTTGCTGATTCTCACAACATGGTTGCGTTTTTGGAAAAACCTACTGAAAGTTCTGGGTTTAAGGAGATAGTAGATTTTCTAAATGCACACCCCATAAGGTATGCTTTGACTGTTAATCCTACTATATATGTTTCATGTATTGAGCAATTTTGGTCTACTATTAAGACCAAAACCATTAATGGAGAAACACAAATTCATGCCTTAGTAGATGGCAAGAAGATAGTCATAACAGAATCATCTGTGAGGAAAGATCTTCAATTTGCAGATGAGGATGGTATTGATTGTCTTTCAAACACTACTATTTTTGATAACCTTAAATTGATGGGGTATGAGAATCTTTTTGATAAACTTACTTTTTACAAATCTTTCTTTTCCCATCAATGGAAATTTCTAGTTCATACCATCTTGCAATGCTTAAGTCTAAAGAAAACTGCTTGGAATGAGTTCAGTAGCAATATTGCTTCTGCTATTATTTGTTTAGATACTAACTAAAAGTTTAATTTTTCAAAAATGGTTTTTGATGGTATGACTAGAAACTTGGATAGTCTTTCTACTAAATTTTTAATGTATCTAAGGTTTTTGCAAGTATTTTTGGACAAGCAACTTGATAAGGTGCCATCTCATAATGCTATTTTTAGTGCACCTTGTTACACTAAGAAGGTTTTTGCTAATATAAAAAGAACTGTTAAAGATTTTTCAGGAAAAGTAACACCTTTGTTTGACACAATGCTGATACAAAACCAAGCAGATGTGGGTAAAGGTTCAGGACAACCCACTACTCAACGCACACCCATATCTGATCAACCATCTATTACAGAACAAATCATTGCTCAATCATTACATCAACCTAAAAAGACCCATAAACCTAGGAAGCCTAAGAGCAAGGTCACACAGATACCTCAGTCTGGTGAGCCTATTGAACCTATAGCAGATGAGATTATCCTTAAGGAGAGGGGTGACTATTTGGAAAGGGCTACCACTACTACTTCTAGCTTAGAAGCAGAGCAGGTCAGTGGTAACATCCTTATAACTGAATCCAAGGCAACACTTAATGAACCTAATCCCTAAGGAACTGGTTCATGTAGTGGTCACAGGCGCCAAGACACCATGAGGGACACAATTGCTCAAACTAGGTTTGAGAATGTGTCTAAAACATCTAATGATTCACTGCTCGTAGGATTTAACACACCTTAAAGTGATGAGGATAGTATGAAACTTAAGGAATTGATGGAATTTTGTACCAAATTGCAACAAAGAGTTCTTGACATGAAGAACACAAAGACTGCTCAAGCTCAGGAGATTACAAGTTTGAAACTAAGAGTCAAGAAGTTAGAGAAGAAAGGAGGGTCAAGAACTCACAAGCTCAAAAGATTATACAAGGTTGGTAGATCTGCAAGAATGATTTCCTCTGATGAAGCTAGTTTGGGTGATTAGGAGGATGCATCCAAACAGGGGAGGAAAATTAATGACATTGATAAAGATGCAGAGATTACATTGGTTGATGAAACTTAGGGGAGGTATGGTGATGATCTAATGTTTGATACAAGTGATCTTGCTGGTGAAAAGATATTTGTTGTTGAACAAGGAGTTCCTAATAGTAAGAAAAATGATGTAGTTAGTACTGCTGCTGCTAATCCAATTACTACTGCTAGTGTTGAGGTTACTACTGCTAATGCTACAACAATAATTTCTGATGATTTGACTCTTGCTCAGACTCTAATAGAGATAAGAAGTACAAGACCCAAAGCTAAAGGGATTGTTTTCAGAGAGCAGGGTGAATCAACAACAATAACAATAAGACCTCAACAAGAACCATTAAAAGATAAAGGTAAAGGTATCATGTAAGAGCCTGAGAAACCAACAAAGAGAAAAGATCAAATTAGGCATGATGAGGAAGTTGCTCGACTTCAAGCTCAAATGCAGCTAAATTAGAATAAGAAGATAGGCTTGTAAGACAAAGAGAAGAAGAAGCCAACATTATTTCATGGGATAATGTGCAAGCAATGATAGATGCTGATTATCAAATGGCTCAACAAATTTAAGCAGAAGAACAAGAGAAGTTGAGTATTGAGGAGAAGTCCAAGTTGTTTGTACAACTCTTGGAAGCAAGAAAGAAATACTTTATAGCAATGAGAGCAAAAGAAAAGAGGAAAAACCACTAACTAAAGCTCAAAAGAGAAATACAATGTCTACTTATCTGAAAAACATGGCTAGATACAAGCATAATCAATTGAAGAACAAAAGCTTTGATGATATTTAGAAGTTATTTGACAAATCTATGAAAAGGGTAAACACATTTGTAGATATGGATACAGAACTGGTAAAAGGCAGTGAGAAAAGAGCAGGAGAAGAGTTGATGCAGGAAAGTGGAAAGAAGCAAAAGGTGTGTGATGACACAGAGGAAGCAAAACTTAACGATTGCATGGAAATTGTTTCTGATGAAGAAGAAGTAGCAATTTATGCATAGCAATTGATTCTATTCCTTTAGCTACTAAGCCTCCCGGCATTGTTGATGGGAAGATCCACAAAGAAGGACAGACAAGCTATTACCAGATAACAAGAGCTGATGGAAGTTCCAAGATGTACTTAGTGTTTAGTCAATTGCTTAAAAGCTTTGACAAAGAAGATTTGGAAACTTTGTGGAGGTTGGTTAAAGCTAAGCATGGGTATACAAGGCCAGAGGAGGGCTATAAGAGAGTGTTATGGGATGATCTAAAAATAATGTTTAAAACTCATGTAGAAGATGGAGTGTGGAGGAATCTACAAGGAAACAAAGTGTTGGTTTGGAAGCTATTTGATTCCTTTGGAGTACATTTTGTGAGGTTTCAAAATCTGCATATCTATATGCTAGTAAAGAAAAGGTATCCCCTTACACCTGCTACAATCACAGATATGCTAAATAGGAAGCTATAAGCTGATCATTGGAATGAAATGTGTTATTAGCTTCTTAAGCTTATTACAAAATAGCTCAAGAATCAATGAAGTGTTTGGAAGCATCCTCCTGGTAATTATAAATCTTTAAATGAAGAAACTTTATTAGGATTCTTGATTTGATGAGACAAAGTGAATAAAAGAATGAAACAAAAAGACTTAAATGCGAAAGAAGAATTCTTCAAAAGATGGAAGATTTTGAAGATTTCAGAATGGTTATCCCTAATCATAGTTTCTACTAGATTTGGTGAGTCGATCCTTAGATTGATGATGAACCCTAGTAGGAATGAATAATAATAGCAGCTTGAAGATTCGATGAACCCTAAACTAGGGTTAATATCATTTGTTGTTGCTTGGATCACATAGTAAAAGAGAGTAAATTAGGGTTTTTCATAAAACTCTAATACATTGAAGAAACAAGCAGGATGTGATACTTATTTGCGCAGAAATGAGACTCATAAAGAAGAATGGAAGCAGTACTACTGTGCTCGCTGTTTGGTTTGCAGATTGGAGGTTCAAAGGAGCAGCAGATATGGAAGTATTATTATTATCATTATTGCTGCTGCTTGGAGTAAGGTATGAAACTAGCAGCATAATTTTGAAAGTCCAATGTTAGTACTGCTCGTTGATGTTTAATATAGGTTACTGCTGCTCGGGTTAAAAGCAGTTACTACTGCTGCAAGGGGACTTTTGTGTTTTTGTGATTGTGTTTAAGTGTTAGCAGCTTGTGGTATTGATGGGAAAAGCAAGCGTAGCTTGGGCTTTATGTTTACATGGTGTTTTCTAGCTCGTGATTGCAAACAGTAGTAAGTTTAAGGATGCTTCATTTAAGGGGAAGCTAACAGATTGATTTTGGTTTAAATGTTCTTAAAAGTTTAAAAGTCTCGTTTTTGGATTTCTTGGAATTAATTGGTTACGAAGAAGGTTGTTTATCACTTATTTGATGGTGAAGTGGAATTATTTAGGTTTGTGTTCTTATCATATCTCAAATGGCTTACAACATTTGGAGACAACTTGTTCGTGCTTACAATGTTGTGACGAAGACTTGTCAAAATCTAGCAAAGGTGTGTGATTTTTATTATGGTGCTCAATGGTCACATTTGCTATCACTTAGTATGTGTCTCATAGAAGATGAGGATTTTTGTCAAGAGGTTGCGAACTACTTGTATTTCATAGATTTATTCTACTTCTACATCAAGTTCGTTATACTTAGTTTTCTTCATCAAGTAATCATTACAAAAAGCCTATAGAATTTGAAGATTCAAGAGATGGTTAACATATGGGTTTCAAGGGAAGCTTATTGACAAAATGTTTAATCACCAGGTTATGTTCATGCACCACTTGAGATGAAGGTTTTCGTTACTACTGCTGATCATTATTACTACTGCTTGTTTATATTTCTACTACTCAGATTCATTTTTCTTATTGTGCGTAATGGTGGGCAATTTGAGTATTGGAATGCTGGATTAGTAGTTGTGGTATATGATTTATAGTTGTTATGATCCAAGTAGCATATCTTCAGAAAACCCTTATTCAATTATGACAAAAGGGGAAGAAGATTATAGAGATATGATTTGCAGCTTATTATGTGTGGTGACATGGCAGGTTACAAAGGAAAGGGGAATTTTTTGTTTCATTCAGGGAGATAATCACATCCTAACTTTAGGGGAAGCTTTGGCTTTATGATGAAGTTCATACACGACTTTGTTTGTTTTGTCATCATCAAATAGGGGAAGATTGTTGGGATTATTGATTTGATGAGATAAAGTGAATAAAAGAATAAAACAAAAGGACTTAAATGCAAAAGTAGAATTCTTCAAAAGATGGAAGATTTTGAAGATTTCAGAAGATCTCCTTAAGAAGATAAAGATACAGAAGATGATATTATATGTTAGGAAGATATTAATTGTTCTTGTCTTTTGTAATTTGTTCTTATCCTTTATAAACCTAGATATCTCTAGTATATAAAGAGATATCAGGTATATGGTTTTTGGCATTCCAAAAAACATAGAACTCTCCCAATAAGAGTCTAGAAAAACATGTGGGTGTACACGTTTAGTTAGTAGTTAGATTAATAGTTAGTTAGTTAGTAGCCCCAAGGTATATAATTGGGGCAAGGTGGAAACGTATGAGAATAAAAACCTTGTTTGATAATATACTGTTCTTTATATTCCACTGCATATTTATATTATCTGTAAAACATATCCTAGATGGGCTTAAACGATCTCCACAAACTTGATGATTTAGGAGATAAATATCTAGTTTAGGAAAGGATTGTTGGGATTTAAAGTCATCTTAATGTTGTTTGTTACTGCTGCTCAAGATCAAGTTAGTACTGCTAGTACAAGGTTAGTATTGTAATAAATATTAAGACTGCTCAGAGTTAAGACTGTTGGAAGTTAAGACTGCTAGTAAAGAAGTTAATGTTGTTAGTTGAAGTTACTACTACTCAGGAAATTCAAGGAAAATATTCTAAGTTGTTACTACTGCTAGAGTAAAGTTACTACTGCTAGAGTAAAGTTACTACTACTAGAATATTACTGTTGTTGGTGTATAAGTTACTACTGCTGAAAGAGTTTCAACTTTTAGAGAAAGGATAAAGACAAAAGAAAGGATAAAGATTGTTTGAAGATCAAGATTACTAACGTAATAAGTATTAGCTATTTATAGAATAGATCATAGAGAATATTCTAAATCTTAAGAATATATTGTAAGCCCATTAGGACTCCTTGGTGTATAAAAGGAGGTCCTAGGGCATTGAGTTAGATGTCAGTCAGTTAATACACATTGTCATCTAGAATTCGTAGCTTCAAGGTTTTGTAACCCTAATACTATTTAGAGTATTTGTATTAATATATTGAAGTTTTATTTGTTAATATGTGTGTTTATTAGAATTACTGTTCTATTGTATATTCTTCTTATTGATCAAAGATTAGATTCCGCATAATCTTTGATATATTTTACAAAGTTTCTACCATAGTTGTGTAAGATTTAACTTGCAGAACTAAACCTTACACAAGCTATGGAATTCAAGATCTATTCAAGTGGGATCAATAAAATTATTATATAATGATTCAAAATAAGTATGTGTTTCCTCAACAGTAGCAGGATTTTGTTCTACTGTTCCCCCACTTTGTTCCACAATAGAAACTGCAGATATAACATTGCTGTCATTCTGTTGAATTTTATGTGGTTCAAGAATAGGCTCGAGTAGATCATTATACTGCTCCTCTTGAGTGAACATATTAAATATCTCATTATTATAACAATGGTCATATTCATGTACCTTAGCTGATCTATCTAAGTCATAGACGAGAGCGTTGTCAGTCTAAGAACCCAATGTCGATGTGTGCTGCAAATTAGCCATCAAAATGCAGTTTGCATTGACTTCCTTAATCTCTTCAAGATCTCCTGCAACAGCCATGAAATAGAATTCATCAGCTTGGCATTGGATCCCTGCCTCTTCCTTTTGGGCAATCAACAACTGTGTCTAAAGAAAAGCAACATCCCTTTTTTGTGGCTTTGTAGTGCATTTCTTAGTATAATAACCTAATCCTCTATAGTTGTAACACCTTATCTGATTACCATTATTCCTATTTGCATTACCCTCAGCTCGTGCTGCTACAACATTACCATTCCCAATCTGATTAGCATTCGGGTTAGTAATCCCTGAAACAACAATAAGCCTATTCTGATTTCCAACATTCTGAACACCCAGATTTTGAGCTGCATTCTGAATAACCAGATTCCTGACATTCTGTATTGCGTTATACCCATTCAGATTTCCAACATTCTGCCCAACATACTATCTAAACTGATTCCCCCGTTACCTTCAACCATTTGCATCTATCTGTCTTGACCTAAATTCATACCTGGCTGTCCAATCTGCCTATTAAGAGGGTTTGATGAAATTATCTAGTTGTTGTTGGTTGGTGTTGAGTAGTTTAGTTTGAATGATTTAGCCATTAGAACAAGTGCTATGTTCATTGCAGTTGTGGGATCGTTGATTTCATTGGGATTTGGCATTGGTTGTTGCATGTAGTTCGTGTTGAATGATGGTTGTAGGATGAAGTTGTTGTTGGGTTGTGGTTGTTGCATGTAGGTAATTAATGATGGTTGATTTTGGTGAAACACGGGATAGTTGTAAGGATTGTTAGAACTTGCCATAAGTGCCAAAGGATCATGTGCTCTTGCTAGTCGTTCTGCCCTCAGTTCATTTACCTTCGCCTGATTGTATTTCAAGAAATCATACAACTGAGTGTAATCTACTTCATGTAAATCCTTTGTTTGGTGAACAATGGTAACATGTCGTCTCTATTTTGGTTGTAAGTTGTTTAGAAACTTGAGATTGCTGGTAATCTTTTCTATAAAGTGTTTGTTTCTTTTAAAATCATTCATTAGCTTTGAAAAATGATGATAGTAAGACTCAATCGATTCCCCATCAGTAGAAGTAAACCTTTCCCATTCATTAAACAACTTTGACATTTTGTCTTGAATCCCAATATCAGAACCTTTCATTATTTGCTGAACACGTAACTAGATTTCTTAAGCAGTTTCACAACTATTAACAACATCATAGATGTCTTCAGGAAGACCCACGAGAATAATCTGAATAGCTTGATCATCAGCTTCCATTTGCTTTACTTCCTTTTCAGTAAGTTCATCATCAGTCTGCTCATGAAAGGTTTCAGCAACAAGGACTTCACGGTCTGGATAACCTGGTTCAGGAATCATTCCTCTGACATATGGACCATTCATAATAGATTTGTAGATTAGCTTTCCATTTGGTTTACTCTTTTCATAACAAAGAAGACGAGAAGACCATGGAACATAGTTGTCTTTGTTAACCATAGGTGGACGGTTTTTGAAACTAGAAGCATAAATGTCTTTTTAAGTCGACATTGCAAAAGTGATGTGAAATGATAAGCAAGGATCCTAAGTAGTTAAAGTGATTGATCGAACAGTGATAAAGGAGGATTGTGTTAAGAGTTGTTGTTGTCGGTGATTAAGATTGTTATTTCACGGGATTTTATAGATCTTTACTAAAACCGGGAAATCCAAGTATTTCACGGGATTTTACAAAGTAAGACAAACTGTAGAAAATAAAATATTTTTCTGATAAATGTAATATTTCACTTGGAATATGTCAATGTAATGTTTCACTTGGAATATTTCAATGTAATGTTTCACTTGGAATATGTCAATGTAATGTTTCACTTGGAATATGTCAATGTAATGTTTTCTTGGAATATGTTAATGTAATGTTTCTCTTGCATACATATTTCGCTTGCATATTTCGCTTGCATACTTCGCTTGACATATTTCACTTGACCTAAGAAAAATTGAGCAGAGTTATGTTTCCTTGAAATGACATATTTTGCTTGAACTCAACCTATCATATTTCGCTTGCATACATATTTTACTTGCATACATATTTCGCTTGCATACATATTTCGCTTGCATACATATTTCTCATGCAAGCATATTTTGCTAGCTTCAAACCTGCATATTTCACTTGCTTAAAAAACGTACTTCTTTTCGAAAAAATCACAAAAAACACACCCTTTTTGACGTTTACCTTGATTTTTCTTGTACAACTAGTTGTCTTAGACCTAGATCTTACTTAAAAACATAAACTTTAACACTTTTAAACACAAAAATCCGAGCTTTGATTTTCAAAAATGACGAACCAAAAAGTTAAAAAAAGATCAAAACAAGGTAAGAAACGCACACAAACTTACGATATCACCCCTTGGCTCTTGATACCACATGTTAGACTATCATTTCATCATCACATGACATGAAAATAAAAGGAAAATCTTAGAGAGAGAAAGAACTAGAGAGAGAAAATAAAAGAAAGAAAATGGAGGCTTTCACTATAAGAAAATGAGAAGCAACACCCTCCTAACATGATAGGAGGGTTGTATTTATACTACAAAGAGTATGAACTCATTGTTGGGTCTTTTGGGCCTTTAATGGACCGAACTAATGGGTTTTAGCCCAATACCTAGGCCCGATTAGCTTAAATAAATTCCCATAAATTATGTTTTCCTATACAAGGCTCGGGAATATATAATGACCATTACTTTACATAAAAACACGGCTAACAGTCCCCCTATGGTAAACAAAAATATGGACCCTACAGCAAATAACATGGGTGTTTTGTATTGTATCAAACCCCCCCACATATGGTAGTGATCCAACTAAAGGTTTTGATTCTAGTGGGGACAGCTATGATCATGGTAGCTGAGGTAAAGTAGGCACGTGTATCAACGTTTATGCCTACTATAAACATATGATGAGCCCAAACAAGAGATCCAAGAACGCCTATACTAATCATGGCAAAAACCATAACTAGATACCCGAAGACCGATTTTCCCAAAAAAGTAGAAATGATATGACTTAAGATACCAGATCCATGCAGAATGGGAATATACACCTCTAGATGACCGAAGAACCGAAAGAGATGCTGGTATAATATGGGTCTCCCCCTCCAGGAGGATCAGAAAAGGTTGTATTAAAGTTTCAATCGGTTAATAACATGGTAATTGCCCCTGTTAGTACTGGAAGTGATAATAAAAGTGGGAATGCTGTCACTAGAATAGACCACACAAATAGGGGTAATCTATGCATAATCATTCTAGGTCCACGCATCTTGGAGATAGTTGTTATAAAATTGATAGAACCTAGAAAGGATGAAATACCAGATAGATGAGGACTAGAAATTGTTGAATCAACTACTCCTCTAAAATAGCTGGTAATACCACTTAAGCGCTGATAGACTGTCCGCCCAGTGCCACTACCCACTTCAACTAAGGCTGGGGTTAATAGGAGAAAGAGACTTGGTGGCAACAACCAGAATGAAATATTATTTAATTATGGAAATGCCATGTCAGGCACACCTATCAGAATTAGAACATACCAATTACCAGATCCACCTATCACCACCGGCATAACCATAAAAAATATCATTAAAAAAGCATGAGCCATGATTAAAACATTATAAAGTTGATGATTCCCACCAAGAATTTGATCACCGAGTCGTGCTAATTCCATACGAATCAGTACTGAGAAGCATATGCCTATCACTCCAGCAATGGCACCAAATATGAAATATAGAGTCACTATATCCTTATGGTTAGTAGAGAACAGCCATCAGATCAGATTTGTCGTAAAATTGAGATTCTTTCGTTTTTTCCTTATCAGAAAGGGTTGTTGAGCCGGGCTACTTTTTGAAAAAGAGGGAGTGAGGATTGGGGAAGGTCCAGAAAGCCCTCACTTTATTGATGGGGCATTTAGATCCTTCCTCTCGACAATACAAAAAATACCAAAAAGTTCGAATTCACACATGGATTCATAAGAAATTGAGAGTTTCTAGTAATAGTAGGTATATATTACTTTCAACTCCTAGCCAACAACGATCGTGATACATCATCGCAAGTAATTGCACATTGTCCCCCAACACTAAGGCGTCTATGACATCATAGGCATTCTTTCCGGGCGGCAACACCACATTATTATTGTTAAACAGCGACGTTATGAATCTTTCGCTCAGCTGCTCCTTTATGGTATTTGCAACTGACTCATCCACTTTCTCCGTATAGTTGTGGATTGTTAAATTGCATAGCCGAGCGACTCGCTAGCTGGATAAGATTAGGATAGCCATAGGTAACGCTAATTTAGAAAGCAATTGGATGCTATAATTTCAGACGGTATCAGACATGTCAAAAAAATAAAGACTCGAGGAGAAATTCAAATGAGAAAATAACTTATGCTATGGATTTTACACGATTGTTACTTACGATATTTTTGTCTTCTCAATTTGCTTAGATAAAAATGGTACCACTCCTTCCCTTTACATCCCTTAACTCTGAGCTATCTAACCGAATCGATCAGACTCAGTCCCATCGTATTATGGTGGATATTTCAGAGATAATTAAAGTTCCAAAGAAATTGGATAGATAGAGAATACGGGATGTTTTTTGGTTTTGTTTTGTGTTGTCCTCTTTAACTCGTTGACTCAGTCGGCCTTACTTAGGCCTTAGGTAGAGTCCTATTATAGTAGAGAGGGATATGATCTCTAGTCCGGTAAGCTTGTAGTGGATGAACTTGCAATGGCTCTAGCTGATTGAGATAGGTTACCTTATTCTATATGTAGAGTCCCGGATGCGGGCTCATTCACATTCACAGGCACCTCAGCCAAAGCAGATATCCTTTCAGAGTGAGCTAAACTACCATTCAATTTCACTCTCTTTAATATACTCCATTTTGATGTTAACAAAGGAAGAAGCAAGTCAAGTGGAATCAAGAGCATCCATCACACAAGTCTTTCCCTCGGTATCAATGAGAACGAGCCCTAACTCCAGAGTCTATAAACTTATCTCCTTCGTCCTTGCCTTTACTTGACTTCCTCGTGTAGTATCTTTCACTTGCTTCCTCTCACAGTCCATTGCTCTAGTATCTACTAGAAAGAAGTTGTAGACTTAATCGGTTGACTAGAATCCTATCTCACGCCCCTTCCTCCTAGCTCTAGCTATCTAAGTCCCATATTTAGTTAAATCATATCTAGCAATGCTCACTACTGAGGCAAAAGAAAGGAGCAAGATATGACTGCCAGAAATTCTCGCGCAGGAACAAGCGTAGGCTTGTAGCACGCCCTTCAACCAGGAAGAAGTTCTTTTCTTAGCAAAGTGAGGAAGCACAGTTGCGCGCCTCTTTATAGCCCCTCTTTACTCTAGAGGCTATTAGTACCAAGCTTCTAGCTTGCTGTGTAATTTCATAAAGAAAGGTATGTGAACCTTAGCGAGTCTGGGTTTCATTTTAAACTAGCCTCCTGGACTGAACCTACCTTATTAATAGGTTATAACTATCAAGAAAGTAGGAATGTCAGAGAAAGAGATGCACTTTCTTGAGTTACAAACAAGGAACTCCATATTGTTGACTCTACCAGATAGAATAGAATCCCTATTTATTCATATTCTAGTCAAAAGAAGAGTTTGATCCTGGCTTAGAAGGAACACTAGCTATATGCTTAACACATGCAAGTCGAACATTGATTTCAAGGAGCTAGGCAGAAGGAAAAGAGGCTTCTAGGGTTTACGAGAGTCATATATATGATCTCATCTAAAGGCAAGGGTGAGCTTTCTCACTATAAAATGTAAAAAAAGGATAAACGACGATGAAGGAGGAGTAGGTGCTAGCTTTAATTGAAGTAGGGGCGAAATCAAAGAGAAGAAATTCTAAGTTCATGCCACGACGATCTATATGGAAGGGTAGTTTTTTTTATGCATTCCTGTTGAGAATGAAGAAAAAGAGAGATCTTCTTTTAAACAGGAAAATTGGGTTACGTCTTATTCTATTTTGCCAGAATTCGTTGATTGCTCCGTATGAATTTACAATGGAAAAACTCATGTTCATTATAAGATCACTGAAGGAGGTCATAAATTTGGAGAGTTTGCTTCTACTTGGAAACAAACATTTTCGAGAACTAATATTGGACCGGGATTATAAAGGGAAAAAAGTCAAGTCTAAGCTCATATGGCACAAAAAGGAGTAATATTGGACCGTGATCTGAATCGTAGTTCAAATTCAAGTCAGTTTAGTAAGGGGGACCGCGAAAATCATCAAAGGGGTTAGTGTCACACCACGTTAGCGATGAAAACACGAGAATGCAACACAATGATTCACATTGCAGAAGATACAAGATCATATCATACATTGTTTACAAAAGTTTATTTACAAAAGTTTACAATTTCACAACCTTGGAAAAAGTCCAACAGTTATCCTTCAATAGACTCCCAAATGTACTCATCTTTAGTCCTAAATACTCCTCATTTACCTTTGTTAACAACACACCTGAAAATGATACTCGAAAACATCAGCAATAATGTTGGTGACCTCATAGGTTTGAATCAAAACCTAGTCGATGTGCCAATATTTCAACAGTTGGACAATTGTGCAATATGACAGTGAATATATGAAAACAAACTCATGACTTAACATCCCCTCTAATCATGTGCGATGACCTAGCATCCCCGCTAGTCACCAAACCATCATATACCAATGCTCTTGGAGCCGCAACTCCGATATGTCATTACGCACCTTAAGGGCCTACCAGCTGGAGCACTGAATTAGGGCATGGCCATACAAGACATGGCAAATCCTTGCCAATCACATACATTACCATGCACCTTGATGCATGAAAGTACAATCAAACCACAGAATATTCACATAGCAGTCATAAGCACATAGTTGTCCCAAAAACAAAACCATGTTTCACACAATTCAAATAAAAATAGTTTAAAATACATTTGAGTATCATTTTCCCCTAATGGAAAAATAGTAAAAATGGAGCTACGAGAACTCACCTTAACAGATGATAATAACCGCACAGAAAATCTCTACACAACGAAACCAAACAATATCTACTCAACGCACGAAACAATATCTACTCAACGCACCAAACAATCTCTACTTAACGCACCAAATAACCTCTACAACGCACAACGGTACCCGACCACGACCTAACATTAATTTCACTTTATTAACATATTGTACAAAATTGTCTTATTGTACAAGCGTTCATCTTTACTCACACAAAATCCTCATTCTCTCTACAAGACCCTCATCCTTATTTCAAAACTCTTATTCCCATTACAAAATCTCTTATTCCCATTACAAAATCTCTTATTCGCATTACAAAATCTCTTATTCCCATTACAAAATGTTTTGGTATTATGGTTGTGTGGTACTTAAGTAGAACAACTCAATGCACTTGGGCTAAGTGCGACATCGACACAAAATACTCAAAACATTTCAAATCGTTAAAACGCAACAGTTGACTAAAGAATCCAAGAGAATCAGATGACAAATAAGTAGGAGTTCAAAGATCAAAAGTAAACGTATAACATCTCCGCAACGTTAAAGTATATATATTTAAATATATATGTATAGTATTAAAATAATAATATTTTATTATTTTCATCTCTTCATCGGGCTAAACGACGTAAGTATAAAACCTTATCATTTTGGTACGTCCATGTTCAATCGTTTAATCTTAACATTTAACATTTACAAAAATAGTCTTTTGACCTTTAGTTGAGTTGACACAAATAATTATCCCGCATTATCTTCTAAGTGTGACATTTTCCACAAAATTTCAACATGACCCGTTCGTTCGTAAAAGATTCTCAAGGTTTCTAAACCTTAAATTTTTAATACTTTCCACAACTTTTCCAAAACTCTAACAAAATGCCAAAAAGTTCACATTTTCAAAGCGACTTCTCAATCTTAACTAAAGTTTGACCCATTTAACCACTTTAATCGTCCATATTGTCAAATTTTTACCTATTGGGCCGGAAGCCCAACGTTAGTCCATTATCACTTGTTAAGTCCAATATAGCCATTTTAAATTTCATTTGAGTCCATTAGTCCATTTACTAGTCATTGGGCCTTAAAGTCTATTAAGATTTTAAATCTAGCCTGATAATTAAACAAAGTTCACAACCGTTATATAAGCCCTAAAATATAAATTGAAGCCCAATAGGCCTTAAGCCCATTAAGCTGTACCCAAAATAAGCCATAAGCTGAAACATCATAAACCAAATCAAATAAGCCGTGGCTAATAAGCAAAAACCAAAATAAGCTATAAGCTCCATATATAAGCCAGAACCAAAGTAAGCCATAATCTTAATAATAACCAAAACCGAATAAGCTATAAGCTCAAAATGAGACGAAACCAATATAAGCCAAAACAATAAGCCATAAGCCAAAACCAATATAAGCCGAAACAAATAAGCCATAAGCCCAATAATAAGCTAAAAACAATTAGGCCGAGCCCACTTCCTCTTGTTGGACCAAAACCAACATAAAACTACAAGCCCACACCATAGGCTAGTTGGGCCGAGCCTGAACCAAAACATTCTGAAACCAAATAAGCTTTTCATAAGCTTATTTTTTTAAGCCACTTTAAAAATAAGCCCTAAATAAGCCTGATGTGCTGTCATGTAGGGTCAATTTATTAATTACCAAGTTTTGTATTTATATTTAGCTGACTTATCCTAAAAAACACTTTAACGGGCAGTGTACCCTATCGGGTGGAGTTTCGTGGTAAGTAGGGTGTCGAACACTAAGAGCGAGGTTGTTAAGCTTATAATCTATCAATATTTTAATTACTCTAGTTATGTTAATTTTAATTACTAGTTAAACCTATGCTATAAACGCTTCTAACAGATATGGGAGGTTTTTTAGCCTGAGAGATTGGCACATGTTTAGTGGTGACAAATATCAATTCAATACACAATAAGCGTGTTAGGAATTAAACTCATACACTTAGTACTGTCAAGCCAAAGACTTAGTACTGCTTAAGATTACAACTGCCAGTACTAACTAGTTAGTACTGCTAGAAGAAAGTTAGTACTGCCAGTACTAACTTAACACTGCTAAAGGAGTTAAGACTGCTGCATAAAGACTTAAGACTGCTCAAGAGATAAAGACGTGTGAAGAGATATGTATTGACTTATTCTGTGTATATTCTATTTAGTTAGAAAGATATGCATATAAGATTAGAATTATAGAAGATTTGTAGTTATCTTGTAAAGGACTCCTTGATGTATAAAAGGAGATCCTAGGTTATGATGTTAGATGTGATTTCATAGAGTTGCATACATAGCTTCAAGGTTGTAAACCCTAGTACTAAGATTATTAAGACGTACTCGTTTTATTGTTCTTTACTAATTATTGAAGCTTTATTGTTAATCTTTGTTCAATCATATTACTATTATATTTATAGGTTTATAAGGTATTAAAGAGTAGATTTCGCATACTCTTTATTATTATACATAAAGTTTTACCAAAGTTGTTTTGGATTTATCAAGGGTATACTTAACTTTACAAGCTAAAGAATTAATCATAGTTTGGGATCAACAAGTGGTATCAGAGCTTGTATTATGAAACTTTGATCTAGACGAAACTAACAAGAAGATCTCTTTACTCACAAGGAAAAGATGGATCTAGAAACTGCCCAAACCAATTTACTGAAAGTTGCCTTCTCAAAACAGGGTGTAATATGATATGTGTGAAGTAAGAATTGAGCAATACTTTCAAGTACAAGACTATGCTCTATGAGATGTCATAAAGAATGGAAACTCTTTCAAACCAGCAGCTCAAACAACAACAAATGCTGATGGTTCCTCAACTACATTAATACCAGGTCCTATAACTGCTGATGAAGAGAGTCAAAAGAAGAATGATGTAAAGGCAAGAAGTATGTTACTAATGGCACTTCTAAATGAACATCTACTGACTTTTAATCAGTACAAGGATGTCAAGACTTTGTTTGCTGCTATATAAACAAGATTTGATGGTAATGATGCCACAAAGAAGACTCAGAAGACTCTTCTGAAGCAAATGTATGAGAAATTTAGTGCTCCAAGCACAGAGTCTATTGATTCTATTTTTAACAGGCTTCAGAAGATTGTAAGTCAATTGGCTATCCTTGGAGAAAATATTTCACAAGAAGATCTTAATTTGAAATTTTTGAGAAATCTGCCTTCTAAATGGAATACTCATGTTGTGGTCTAGAGGAATAAACCTGATCTAGACACAATGAGCTTTGATGATCTCTACAACAATTTCAAGATTATTGAACAAGAGGTTAAAGGAAATGCAAGCTCAAGCTCAAGCTCAAGTTCTCAGAACTTGGCTTTTGTGTAATCTACTAGCAGTACTAATGAAGTTAATACTGCTTATGGAGTTAGTACTGCTAATACTCAAGTTAGCACTGCTAGTACTCAAGTTAGTACTACTAACTTAAGTGATGACACTATTTATGCATTTTGGGCCAGTCAACCAAATGGAACTTATCTTGCACATGAGGACCTTGAACAAATCTATGAAGATGACTTAGAAGAGATGGATTTGAAGTGGCAGTTAGCATTGTTGAGCATAAGGAAAAGAAAGTTTTTCCAGAAAACTAGTAGAAAGATTACTATCAATGGGAGTGACACAGCTAGATATGACAAGTCAAAGGTAAAGTGTTTCAACTATCACAAGTTGGGACACTTTGCAAGGGAATGCAAAGGACCTAGGAATCAAGATAACAGGAGCAGGAATCAAGACAGCTCTAGAAGGACTATAAATGTGGAAGAAATTTCTTCTAAAGCTATGTTGGCTATTGATGGAGCTGGTTTTGACTAGAGATTTATGGTAGATGAAGAAGTTCCTACAAACATGGCTCTTATGGATTTTTCAGACTCTAAGGTACATAAGTGATAAAAACTTGTTCAAAAACCTGTCTAAAAAGCTTTGAAACTCTTAAAACTCAACTTGATGATTTAAGAATAGAGTTTAACAAATATGAGTTCAATCTAGCTACTTATAAAAGAAGGTTAGCATCTGTAGAAGAACAACTTATCTTTTACAAAAAGAATAAGGTACTATTTTATGAGAAACTTGCTGTTCTAAAAAGAGATATCTCATATAAGGACTCAAAAATTAGTGTGCATAAAAGTGAGTTAGAAAAGCTGAAGCAAGAAAAAGAAAGCAATCAACTTAAAATTGAAAATATTGATAATGCTTCTAAGAGTCTAGATAAATTAATAGGGAGTCAGATACCTAATAAAAGTAGAAAGGGTTTAGGGTTTGTAAGCTATAATGCTGTTCCACCTCCTCCTATAGGGTTATTTGCACCCCTAAACCTTGATTTGTCTTACTCTAGTCTAGAGGAGTTCCAACAGCCTAAGTTTGAAGGATATGGACCTATGACTAGTAAGAGTGTTAGTAAAGATACTTCTAATAAGGTTAGGGAATCTCCTGATGCCTCATTGGTTGAGGAGTTAGTGTCAAATGATAAGTTAGAGAAGATAACTATTTTTCCTACTGTTGCTAAGATAAATTTTGTTAGACCTCAACAACAAGAAAAACTAGTTAGGAAACCAGTTAAGTATGCTGAAATATACATGTCATAAACTCCTAGGGGAAATCAAAGAAACTAGAATAATCATAAGTCCCAACAACTAGGAAGTGACTTTGTGATATACAATAAAGCTTGTTTTGTCTGTGGAAGTTTTGCCCATGTGCAGGCTAACTACAATTACCATTAAAGTGAAAGGATGGTATCTGGGAATAATTATACAAGGGTGAATTACAATTATTCTGCTAAAAAGGCTCACCCTAGTGCTCACAGGAACATAGTTCCAAGAGCAGTTTTAATTAAAAGTGGCCTAAGACCACTTAATACTGTTAAGCCTGTTAATATTGCTCATCCCAAAACTATAGTTTATAGTGCTAGACCAATGTCATGTTTTTCTAAATCAACATAATCAACTGTAAAGAGGTCCTATCAAATGAGAACAACATTATATAACAAAAATTTTTGTCAAAAAGTTAATACTACTAAGGGAAAAGTTAATACTGCTAGGCCAAAATCAGTTAATACTGCAAGGCCAAATACAACAGTAGTTAATGTTGTCAGGGAAAATTAGGTTAATGTTGTTAAGGCCTCATCATGTTGGGTTTGGAGACCTACCAAACTTAACAGTGCATCAATTACTTCAAGAGACGTAATTATGTCAATACACGAGGCAGATCCAAGTCAGTGATGGCTTAGGTCTCCAAAGGAAACTAATTTCCTTATTTTTATGTGCAGAGTCATCCACAAAAAAAAGATCAAGGCTATGTTGATAGTGGATGCTCAAGGCACATGACAGGCAATATGTCCTATCTCTCAGATTTTAAAGAATTTGATGGAGGATAAGTTACATTTAGGGGAGGAGCCAAAGAAGGAAGAATTACTAGTAAAGGAACTCTTAAACTGGTAAACTTGATTTTGAAGATTTGTACTTTGTCAAGGAGTTACAGTCTAACCTTTTTAGTTTTTCACAGATGTGTGACAAAAAGAACAGTGTTCTTTTTACTGACACTTAATGTTTTGTTCTGTCTCTTGACTTTAAGTTAGCTGATGAAAGTAAGGTTTTACTTAAAGTTCCTAGAAAGAACAATCTATATAGTGTTGATATGAAGAATATTATTCTTAAAGAGAGTTTAACTTGTCTTGTTACAAAGGCCACACTTGATGAATCATTGTTATTGCATAGGAGGCTAGGTCATGTAAATTTTAAAACTATTAATAAACTTGTTAAGGATAACCTTGTGAAAGGTTTACCTATAAAACGTTTTGAAAATGACCAAACTTGTGTTGCTTGCCTTAAGGGAAAACAACACAAAGCCTCCTATAAGTCCAAAATTTAGAACTCTATTACTCAGCCTTTATTGATCAAACTTCATTGATAATACTTTATTTAAGCTCTAGGATCTGTATTCCATCATTCCTAATCAAGAGTATGCGAAATACGAGCCAAGAAAGCCAAAGAAACCCTAAACAAGCCCTAGTTAAACCCGTGACCTCATTTCTCCATTTTTAACCCGTTTTAACCCAA
>BQNB010028211.1:0-56878 GCA_026074375.1 Tanacetum coccineum | reverse complement strand
TACAAAGAAACACAAATGCAAGAAGGCAAAGAAAGAGAAGCCCTAGTCGAATTTTCCTATAAAAGGCCTTGTAAAGCCATTGTAGCAAGGAGGTAGTTTTATGTAGTAATGAAAAAATTCAGTTAAGTGTTCTAAGTTAAATTTGTCTTTTTTTTAAAGCTTATGAGTTCTCAATTTGAAGCAACCTTTATATAACTTGTTGTTAACAAAAACTTTAAAAAATATAAAAGAAAAGAAGCAAAGGAACTGTTGGAAAAAGCTTGGATGAATAAGCTGATATGGATGGCTTATTGGGTTTTCAGCTTAGTTTTGGCTTATTTATAAGCTAAGGGTAGGGATTTAGAGCTTATTAGGCTTCACAAGATCCTTTTTGTGAAAAGGATTAAAGGTACTTTTCTTTCAAAATTTTGCTTATTTACTGTAGCAATAAGCTTTTTAGCTTATTTTCTTAGCTTATTTCCTGTTATTATGCTTATTAATGTATATTCATGCTTGTTTATGCCTTTCATTTCAAATACATGCAATTTTAGTTAAAACTGTCTTAAGAAGCTTTAACTGTCCTAGCTTATTTTCCATTTCTAAATGCTTAATAGTTCAGCTTTTTACTTTTTTATTGCTTAGTATAACTTAAGTAGGTTTAGACTTTTAAAAAATTTCAGTTTAAGTAGACTTTACAAGTTTAAAATCACCATTTTCAAAAATTAAGGGTGTGTTTGGGTCAACACTCAAAACGGGTCAAAAAGTTTTTGTCTTTGGGTTATGGTCATCAATCTAGTTTAAGCTCAAGTTTTAAGCTTCATTTAAGCTGTTTTATAAGTTCTTTTAGTTTGAAAATTGTTTTCAAGAGTTTTATAACCCATTGTGTTAACTGTGACTTTTAAGAGACACCACAAGTGCTTATTTAGTTAAGCACTTGGGAGTTTGAGTTTAAGGTTCAAAAAGTGTTCTATTTGTGTGTGATAAACAAGCTGCAAACACCTTTGGTCTTTTGACTTTGGTGAGTCAAAAATCACCAAGTCTTTTAGTAGCAGTTTTTAAGATCCAAAACCCTTTTTCACCTTCAAAATTCAGCAATTTAAAATGGTTTTTAGAAAGTCAAAATTGGTGCACAAGTCCATTAGCTAGGGTACTCAATCTGTTTTAGCTTATTTGTTTGTTTAGAGCTTATTTGACAGCTTTTAAAAAGCTGTCAAATAAGCCCTTGAGTTTAAGCTTAAATCTCCCCTGGTGCAAAGGGGAGACTTTAAGCTTCTTTTTCTTAGCTTTTAAGTGGTCTAAAGTCTAATTTTTTTGCTTATTTCAATAGCCTATAAGCTCTTGTATAAGCCCCTTAAGTTTCAGGCCTTAGGAAGCTTATTAGATAGCTTATTTTTAAGCTTAAACTTGCCTTTTGACTGTTTTTGGTCAAGTTAAGTGTAGGGATTGCTTATTTTTACTTTTAGCTTATTCAGCTTATTTCATAAGCTCACTTGTGTTCTAAATAGCTTATTTAGATAGATTAATTAGTTGTTAAGCTTGTTTAGCCCTTTTTCTAGCTTATTTGTCCAAATGACTTAGTGAAATTTTAGCCTTAAGCTTTCATTTAGTTTCTGTCAAGCATAAGCTTTTAACAGCTTATTTATTTTAAGCACTTAGTTTTTTTTAGCTTATCTAGGTTAGGTTTAGACTCCTTTTAGCTTATTTAACCCTTAGCCTAGCTTATTCGACCACAAGGCCAAATGACTTAGCTTATTCTAGCTTTAAGCCATTTTTAGCATTCTGTCAACTTTAAGCTTATTTTTAAGCTTATTGACAACTTTTCAGCAAAAGTGGTAGTATACAAAGTTGTTAAGCCCCACGAGCTTAACAACTTTGCTTTTTGAAGTTTTCGAAAAAAAAAAGAGGGAAAGACAAGAGGTCCGGGTGAGCAAGACTCGAACCCGAGACCTCTCGATACATTCCCCCTTTTACACACACCCTCACCGCTGCGCCCTTGGGACTTTTCTGTTATAGTCCCAAGGGCAATTGTATTTATATACATTTTCACCCCATAAGCTTATAAGTTGTATAAGCTTAATTCGGGGCTTATTTCTTAAGCTGTTTTTTGTTTCTCATTTTTCTTAGGATAATTATAGAGTCTAGTATTTTTTGTAAAAATTTCAGAATTTTTCGAAGTAGTTTACTATTTTTTATAATTTAATTTAGTTTAAAGTTTTAAAAATTCATAAAAAATACAAAAATTATCAAAAAAATATTTTTCTTTTTTAGAAAATTTTATTTTGTCATCTAGTTTGTAGGAAAAATTTAAAAGTTTTCGTAAAGTCATTTTTACAACTTTTCATTTTTTAAAAAGAAGGTCCCTTGTGCGTTTTAGTCCTTTACTCGTTATTTGGGTCAAACGAACTCCATTCGGTCTAGTTTTTTTCATTCTTCGTTAGTTTGGTCCCCTAGAGTAGTTTATAAATAAAAATTTCTCGTAGGGTTTATTTTAAAGAGTTTAGGTTTTTCCCCCTTTATTCGGGATTCGTGCTCTCGTTTTCTAGTTTAATTTCATAATTTCTAGGTTTTTCTTAAACGTTTTAGTTTGTTATTGTTTAATTTGACTTTTCCACACTTTCAATTCAATTCTCTCCTTCAAACTCAAATCTTCGACTGTATCGATTCTCCAGTCCAGCCTCGTTGGGGATAAACGACCCGGGAACATTCTATACTACTTCTCGGTATTATTGATCTTGTTGATTTTTAGACTTATAAATATTTTATATTTTATTATATATTATATATTTAGTGTAAAAGTCTACAATCAATCATCCTCTAGACCAAGTTATTGGTGACCCATCCAAACCTGTTATGACTCGTCAACGGCTACATATCGATTCTGAGGTTTGCATGTATGCATTAACCGTTAGTACTATTGAACCAAAGAACATCAAAGAAGCTATGGCCGATCATAGTTGGATTGAGTCCATGCAAATCGTTGAAAAAATTTAAGACTCAAGTTTGGATTGGTTCAACGATACCAGAAGGAACGAATTTTATTTGGCTCTCAAATGTGCTTTGTAAGAATAAGTGTGACAGATAATATAGTGGTTTAGGAACAAATTGTCTTGTGGCTAAAAGGTTATAAGCAGAAGAAGGCATTGATTTTTGTAGGAGTCATTGCTCCTGTTGTGCTCGACTTGAGGCTGTTCGGTATTTTCATAGCTTTGTTGCTGGCTCAGTATGAGATAATCACTTATCTTTTCAAATGGATGTCCAAAACGCTTTTCTCAATGTCCCCTTTAAATAAGAAGTTTATGTCAGCCAACCTGAAGGTTTTACTGATTCTAAATTCCAAAATCACGATCTACAGGTTGAAAAAAGCTCTATACGGTTCTTAAGCAAGCACCCTCGTGCATGTTATGACAACTGTCTTCTTTTCTAATTAGAACACGGTTCAATAAAGTATAATTGACCCAAACTTTGTTTACTAGACTCACGTGAGAGACATATTACTTGTTCAAGTATATAGTTGCTGGCATTATTATATGGGATCAACATTCAATTTTTCAAAAAGATTTGCAAACTTAAAATGAAAAACAATTTTGAAATTTCGATGATGGGGGAACTAAAGTTCTTTATATACTTCAAGTCATCAATCTCCCCGGTGGCATGATTCATAGTCAAGTCACAATAAGCAATGAGATTGTTAAAGAAACATTTCTAGATAATGTGTCTCTCATGACACACCTATGGCAACAGAGAGACAGATGCTGATTTACCAAAAGGCCACCCTACACTACGATCAAACTCCTTATCGTTGTAATGATAGTTTAATGATCTTATGTAACTAACAGCCATCGAACCAGACATAGCCTTTGCTACTTTTGTATGTGAACGTTATCAAGCACGACCTACGGTCAAACACCTCAAAGAGGTCAAACGGATCTTTTGGTACCTAAGACAGTCCTATAACATGGGCCTATGGTATCCGAAGGATTCTGGTTTTGAACTAATTGCCTATTCAGATGCGGACCATGCAGGTTGTAAAGATGATTGTAAAAAACACTTCAGGGATGATGCAATTTTTATTTGGAAAGCTCGTGAAGTTGGAGTTCAAAGAAACAATATTGTACTGCGATTGTACTACAGCAGAAGCTTGAATATGTTTCATTGTCTGCATTGCTGTTCTCAAGTGATTTGGATGCGTACTCACTACTTGAGTATGGATTTTGAATACCATCGGAGTTCCGAGTGTATAGTAGATTCCAAATAGTGCCATTGCTTATTTCATGCAATCCAGTCTAAAAAAAAAAAAAACATTCTAAGACAAAAGCACATTAGATAGCCGGTATCATTTTATTAAAGAAGACACTTTGAGAGGGGTACTATTGGGAAATTTACTTTGTCGGAAACAGAATACCAACTAGCGGATCTATTTACTAAGGCGTCTTCCAAAGAACGCTTGAGTATCTAGTTCATCGCAATGGTATGAGATGTATGACTCCAACTCAGTTTGGAAAGGTCTGCCAAAGTTATCTTGCGTGAAATGATCACACATCACAATCTGTACATAAAGTATTATCAAAAACAAAAGAAAAAAAAAATAAATTAAAAAAAAAACATAATTTAAAAGAATTACAATCTTTTGTATTCGATGAATCCAAGTTTCCTTATTAACAACCTTTTTACATATTCGAAAATACGGAATCAATGAACCAGGGTAGTTTCTTACAATTTACCCTCACAAACATCTTTTTAGAAAAAAACAGCACATGATGACTAAATTTGGAAATGTTATATTTTCGAGGGGGAGTTTTTAGTTGAAAAAGTAACAATTTTTCAATTTTCCGGGACTATGAATTTTTACATAATTGATTATTTTCAAGGGGGATGTTTTGAAAAGATTTATTGTTTAAGGGGGAGTTTGTGTAAATTCAAAAATAAAAATTGGAAATGTTAAAGTACAAGGACTAAATGTGTAAATTTTACAAAATTTTTCGGTAAAATACTAGTACAAGATGGACGATAAAGAGATAATTTTATCAACAGTTTTCGGTAAAAGTTAACTACAGGTGATTGAAAATTTCAATTTTTTCCAAACTGTTTTTCGGTGGCTATATAAAGGATTTTAATTTCATTTTTTACTTTTATTTTTTACCAATCCTTTTACTGAGTTTGAGTAGAAATCTGTTTTACGCTATCTAAGTTCATTACAACGATTGTAATTTCACTTCTTACTCAAACGTAAGCTTATGATATTGTGCGCATAATCTTAGGCTTAGATTTAGTGTAAAAAGTGACTTAAGGCCATAAAATGATCATAGAATGGTTAGGATTGAGTTTTGATTAAACTCGGTAGTACATTACCGAATCTGTTATTTTACCGAGTTTAGTTCTTTGTGCACAGGTTATAATCTGTCAATGATTTAAACACTTAGATGATATTGAGTTTATGGTAACAAAAGTCATTATTTTTGAAACTCAGTAAAAAGTCTAATTGTCAAAATCGGTAAGGTCAACTGGTCAAACTCGGTAGTCAACAAAAGTCAAAACTCAGTAAAGGTTAATGGTGAAAATCAGTTTAATTGTTTGTGGTTTTGTGAAAGTGTTTTGTATATGTAATAATGTTGTTGCTTCATGATTGTAATGCTTATTGTGTGAATGTCTGTGAAAAACAAAACGATCAGTTTCTAGTGTGCTGAAAATCTGACAAATAATTTTGGCAAAGAAACAAGTTTTCATGAATTCTATGCTATGGATCATATATGTCTATTCGTAATTGTTTAAGTGGACTAAGTCATGTCCGGTTTCGACCGTTTTCTGCATTGAACAGAATGAGGAGTGAGTGACTTAGTGTCCATTCAATTATTGAATTAGATGTGTTTGTATTCATGGTTTAGGCTTCATAATCAAATGTGAAAGAATCAAAGTTTTTATAACTTGAATATGTTAATTTCAAATCTCAATTGTTTAAGTGGACTAAGTCATGTCCGGCTACGGCCGTTTTCTGCAATGAACAGAATGAGGAGTGAGTGACTTAGTGTCCATTCAGTTGTGGGTTTGTGATTACATTATTCAATATTATCAACATCATGAAAAGTTTTGTCACATGATTTTTGAAAAAGTTCTCAAAATCTGTTATTGTGTCAAAATGATACTCTTTCTTAAAACAATTTTAAGAAGTTGAAGGATTTCTCTTGAATTTTTCATAACTGTGTCTTGATTCAAATCAAAAGAGAAATCTTCATCCTTCTTGAGAGAGTATCATGTCACAAAGAATTTCTGGTGAGGATATTCTAAAAACAGAAAGAGAGAGCTAAATCCATACGCGAAAAAGCAAATCAAAAGTGTGTTCGAAAAAGAAATGCCAGAACACACAAAAATGGTAAATCAAAAGAATAATTCGAATAAAGCGTATGGCATGTGCTAGAAAAAGCAAGAACGAGCACATGAGGAAAAAAAAACTGATCAAAAATATGTTCAAAAAGAATTGCCAGAACATATAAAAACAGACAGAGAGGAAAAAGACAAAAATGTCAAAAGAATTATTTGTTTCCTAACACCTCAATTGTATTCATTCAGTTATCATCATGGCACAACAACAACATGCAGCTGATGTTCATCCAGATGAACTGTGTCCTCCAAACAAGCGATATGACCTTATGGATGCAAACAAGAAGGTTGAGTTGGAGCATGTGCAATGTCCATCAGAGAGCAAGATTCTGATGAATATTATTAAGAATCATCCGTTACGATTCAGCATTGCAGCTTCAGCATCTGTACCTTGGATTTATATGGCATAGTTCTGGCATACTTTGAAAGAAGACGGATCAAAGCATCGACTCAAGTTCTTGCTGGATAGAAAAGAGCTTACACTTACTCTGGATGACTTCAGAACAATCTTTCATCTTCCACAAGCAAATGATAACAATCATGCTTCGTTTGTGCCACCACCATCATTCTCTGATATGGTTCCATTTTACAAACAAGTGTTGGGATTTACAATGGAACTCAAGACTGTTTCTAATTTCAAGATATCTGGTCTTCTACAGCCTTGGCAGACGTTATGCAAGATATTCTCCAAGTGCTTGACTACACGCGTTACGGGATGGGACCAACCGCCGTTGCAGATAATGCAAATGTTATACTGCTTTGTCAATAACATTCATGTGGATTATGCGGAGTTAATGTGGGAAGGCATTTACTATTCGCTTCATCATCCTGCCACTTCGATCCCATACCCACGATTTACGAAGATCATCATCAGTCATTATATGACTATCTTTCCTGACATTTCAAGACGTGCTCGAGATGCTTATCACAATCTTCAAGATGATGATATTATGAAGAATATCTTCAATTCAGGAAGAAACAAGAACAAGGTTGGGATGCGGATACCAGCATGGATGATCACAGATGAGATGAAGCTTACAGAGCATTATAAGATGTATGCAGAGGTGTTTGGGCTAGATGTTCCTCTGACTCAGTCACAGCCGACTGAGTCTACCCAGGGAACGCATAGGACACTTAGCGCCCCTAGGTCACCTAACCCTGCTACGGAGACAGCTGAGTCAAGTGTTCCAAAACGATCAACTGTGATCCGTTTTCGATTACCGTCAAGGCAATCTGCACGACTAACACCACCTGTTCCAGTGCCATCAGCAGAAAAAGCTGATGAGATGATTTTACAAGACATGATTCAAGTAAGTCTTCTGGCTAGAGTCGGGAAGAACAAGAGCAGAGAAAATGTGGCAATCGTATACGTGCAACTTGCAGCTGAGGAAAATTGAGAAGCTTGTTGAGATCTCTGAGAAATGTTGATGATCGTTCACCCCTAGCATGATGAACCACATTATTCCGACACTAGTGTTAGGTCAAGAGTGATAAGGAAAGTCCGGAGGTGGAGATTGTTCAGGAAAAGGAGGAAGAGACTACAAAGGACACGGAGGTGGAACCAGATAAAGATATTCCAATGGTAGATGTTACCAATATTGTTATACCTGTAAATGTTGATGATGAAGAAGATGAAATAACTGATGAAGTGTTTGAATTAAGGAGAAGGGCGAAAGGGAAGAATGTAGAGGAGACTAGGATTTCACCAAATCCCTCACCAACTAGATCACCTAGGAATCTCTCTACTCTCGTATCTTCGGATACCGAGAAACTCCAGGAATTGACGGTTACTCATCCTACACCATCATCAGGTTCATCTGCACCAAAGTTAACTAAAACCAATCGTCTTCTATCATTGATCAAGGCAAAACCCAATCGATTCAAAAGATACAAGAGTTTCTTTCATGAGTTACCAGGGTACGATATAGTTACTTATTTACACATCTCAAGAAATGGTCATGCCACGGCTATCTAAGCACACACCCCAAATGTATCAACTTGTGATATTCTTCATGATGTCATGATGAAACGCTACCCTTCGTTGGGTGAAAGAGTAAGTAACGGAGCAATAAAGAGGAGTTCTTGTGCAGTTCGGATCAAGTTCCTGTGTATCTTGCGGAAGGGTTGATTCTAGAAAGGAAAACGACTAAAGAAGAGACAGAAAGATTAATCTCTAAAGCTATCTTGCAAGAACGTGGGGGTATGCATGCACAAATATCATCACAGATTCAAAATGCAATTGACAATGATATTCCTTCTCTAGTTGATGATCTGTACGCAGGATATGTCGGGTTATATTCGTCATGTTCATCTGGCACCAAGTTCAATCATCCTCTGCTTCCAGAACAAAACAACATCCAAATTGTCCTTGCTAAGAGGTTGATCTCTGTTACACAACAACAAGACATAGCAATCTGGTTGGCTCTCCAAATGAATTTTGAGAGACTCATAGGTAACACAAAAATGCTTGTAGATTTCTGCCGTTTCATAAGAGATACAGGGCGATTCTGATGATGCTCATCTTGGGGGGAGAATAGTGCAAAAAGGCAGACGGATTCGAGTATGAAGCCATATGTATTTGGAGAGTCATGTCTGGATTAGCTAATGTAGAGGAACAGGTCCTTTACTTCAGGTAATCACGACAAGATGATGAATTTGATTTCTGGACTGATTCTTATGCTTCTGATGATGATGAGATTCCAACTAAGCAAGTATCACAAGACATCATGGAAGAGATATCTTTGACAATTGATGAAGCTAAGTTGAAGAAGATGGCGGATGAGATGCTAAGACAAAGATGTACTTCAGGAGATGAACATCAGTATCACAATTCTCAGATGAAGAATTCTGGCCAAGTGATATTGTTTAGGAAAGCATTGAAGGAGAATTCTTTTCTCTCCACCTTACGAAAAGATACACCTTAGTTCAAAGCTGTCAAAGAGACCTGAAGCTACAGCACTATCTCTGTTCAGTCAAGGACTTTGTAAACTTGAGAAAGGAAATCAGGTCCTGAGGATTCATTTTTTCACTTCTTAAATTTTAGCAATTGTCTTTAATGATGGATGACTATTGAAGAACGGGCTTCCAGTTGGTTATAAGGTAATAAAGTAGTTTAATCTTATGCAAGATCGGTGTTGAAATACTAGAAGAATCACTCTTGCGAAGATCTTTCTACATAAGGAGACAGAAAGAACCTGGAGACGAAGGAGAGATCTATTCAAACTCTAAGGATCGTTCAAGTCAGATCAAGACATACTAGAATTAGGATCATGATCATTAAGTTTTATCACAGAGATTGTGGCAGAAGAGCTATTGAGTGCATAGTGTCGTCATTCAACAATGATACGAGCCTGTAAATGAAGTTCGAGCAGAAGTTTCTAATGTTTTCAAAACATGCCATATGGCTTGCTATTATTTCAGATAGCAACCCGGTCATCATCTTAAAGGCAAGTATTTCAAAAAGAAAACTTGACCTCTCAACGGGAATTTATTCTCGGGCATGGTCTACTTTATGACCATGCAAAGGCTTGTGATTACTTTGCATCACAACCCGTGCTTCCTATATTTCCATAAGTGTACGCGTCAGTGCGCTTATGTGTCAAAATAAGAGAAATTTTATTTTTATTGGTAAAAAGTTGTCTTCATAATGAATCAGTGTTTTCAGTAATCACAAAAAGATTTTTAAAAGACAATTCGTCCACTCAAACAATGACAACAGCTCTTTAAATAGAAAACGGGTCATTATTTGAGGGGGAGAAATCGTCATCAAACAATCTTGTAAAATGGTCTTTCAAAATAAGTCATGAAATAATGGATAAAGTTTTGGATAATGACGGATAACAATTTCAAGGGGAGTTAATTTATATTAACTTCAAGTGCTTTAGATGTCATTCGTTTAAATCTTTATGGACTTAGAGACTTAGTGAATTCAGGCTTTAAACTACAGACGATCAATATTGCCAACACCTCATAGTTTGTAAAAGACTTAGGAATGCTTGGAAATACTTTCATAGTTTTAAATGCCTTGAAGTTAATTCTTACGGAATAGATTTAAGCTTATCAATTCTTCAAACACAATCTCGAATATGTATACGTATAAGGTTTTGCTAATTCCGACATGTCGAAACCAGCAAGGGGGAAGGAGTAGATGTATACTTGATAGTGTGCTTAGCCTTCTTTTGAGGCTAGCTTCTTTTGTCTTTTGAGGTTAGCTTCTTTTGATTTTAGGTTGTGTTGAATCTTTCGGGTGCACTATTTCAATCACATGTAGGAAGAGACATCTCGTCATTAGCCAGTATGCATCATTTGAGTCCCCAGGGGGAAGTGTTAGGAGTATAATTATTTAAAATGTGAGAAAAGTTCTTTCTGATTCAATAAATGCTTCCTCAAACGGTCAATCCCTAAGCTTATTCTTAAAAGAAGTAGAAATATTTGATAAAAGAGGTACACATAGGTATGATGATTCCTTTAAATAGTCAGTATCCTGCAGGAAGAAATGTCTACATTTGGGACTTAATTGACTTAGGTGTTTCCATTTCGACTACTTAAGAAGGAATAATTGTGATATCCGGGACTTAGTTGACTTTGGTGTTACAATTTATATCATGACTATCCTGAAGAGAGAAATGCGCTCATCCGGGACTTAATTGACTTTGGTGTTGCGGTATCAAGTTCTTGAAAGGGTTAATTGTGTACTTCGGATATCTGGGCTTTATACATCAAGACTGCTTGATGCGGCTTGCAAGAAAGTTCTGAATCTACTCAAGAAAGGATTGCTGGTTTAGGGGGAAGCTAAGACAACTTCAACACCGACACACCAACCTCACAAGCTCAAGTTACATATGTATCTGAATCTGTTCTATCCTCGAAGTTTGATGCAAAGACTTTCATAACTTGGAAAGAAAGTTGAAGCAACGCTGAAGAGTGCTTGAACAGAGAAAGATCAGATTGACAACCTCTTGAAAGAAAGAAGGTTAATGAGGAGCTTAGAAAGTTCGTTGGTGGGAGATTGTACGAAGGAGACCTACGGCTGCGTCAAAAGAACCATATGATTCTATCATATGATGTTCTCATCATTCAGGTCAAACCTCGTATATAATAATCTTGTGAATATATAAAGTGTAGACTTAATGGTGATAATAAGGAGTGCTCGAGTACAAAATTTTCAAGAATTTCTTAGTAAATTCAAAATCTTTCAAATTATTGTACTCAGCACTGTCTTATAAACCCTCAAACGTTGAGGGGGAGCAATAATATGTTCCATTCTGCTAGAATATATCATTTTGTCCCCGAACGGTTAATCAATTGATATCCAAAATATCAAGGGATTAACATTTTGGATAAGGGGAGAAAATGTGATTAACCTGGACTTAATGTATATTGACAGAAGTGATCAAATAAAATGGACTCAATGCACTCCACACCTAGCATGTACTACGATTACGATGCACATGTTAAGGGGGAGCTTTTAGTGATGATGAAAAACTCTCAAAGTGTAAATCTTTTGATATTTATATCAAACACTTTGATTGAAATTTTCAATGTTTTGGAAGGATCGTGATGAAATACCCAAAAGACCGACCATGTTCTTAAATTTATGAAGTTATAAGGCGGTTAGGCTTAGGTATTCAGATCCCATGATCCAGCCAGAACCGAAGGGATCTACCCAGGGATATCCACTAGTTAGTGTAGAAGTCCTTAGGTATGATTAAAAAGGAGAAAAAGTGAGAATAGGGAATAATGCCAACTGAGATGGAGCTAACACTGGAACAAACCCAACAAGGTGTTAGTTATGAAGTCTCGGTAAGCATTGAAGGGGTTGAAGAATGAAAAAGAAATGTAAGGATAAAGGGTGAAAATAAAGAAGCCCTCTATACACTTAGGCAGAAACCGGGTCAATACATATGCTGTCAGAAACACTCAGGTGTAGTCTGACATTGAAGACAGTCATGGACCCAGTGACGCTATGCACAACCCTCCCTAGCCACTCAAGGTCTCTCAAAAGACTCTTGTTTCATTTCTCATGGAGATTACACGCATTTCTATCGACTTTCTCACTCCGAGTTAGTTGATATTGAAAAGGTGGCAGTCTGCTCCAGCCTCCGATCACTAAAATTAAAAGTGCACTATTGAGTCTAGAGCCAAAAGAGATCATCCATTATAAACAGAATTTCAGATACATTGTAACTTCTTTTCAATGTTTTTGGAAGGATCATGTGGAAATACCCAAATAAGACCGCCCATGTTTCTTAAATTTATGAAGTTATCAGGACGGTTAGTCTTTAGGTATTCAGATCCCATGAATCCTAGCCAGAAACCGGAGGGATCTAATCCAGGGATATCCATAGTTAGTGTAGAAGTCCTTAGTGGTCTGATTAAAAAGGAGGACAATAGAAAAGGTCGGAGAATGGGGAATAATGCCGACTGAGATGGAGCTAACACTGGAACAAACCCAAAAGGTGTTTAGTTATGAAGTCCTCGGTAAGCATGCAGGGGTGAAGAATGAAAAAGAAATGTAAGATAATGGGTGAAAAGAAAGAAGCCCTCATTCACTTAGGCAGAAACTGGGTATATACATATGCTGTCAGAATACATTCAGATGTTGGTCTGACATTGAAGATAGTCATGGAACCTAGAGTGACGAATATGCACAAACCCTCCCTTGCCACTAAAGGTCTCTCAAAAAAGGACTCTTGTGTTCCATTTCTCTACGGAAGAGTTTGCACACTTTTCTATCCGACTTCTCATCGAGTTAGTTGATATTGAAATAATGTAGCAGTTCTGCTCCAGTCTCCGATTATAATATTAAAAGTGCACTATGAGTCTAGAGCCAAAAAGAAATCATCCATATAATCTCATTAGGACATCTTGTCCTTATCTTAGCTTGTTATCTCACACAATTGAATATCAAGGTAATATCATTAGAAGTCCTACGCAAGATTCTTGCATATTTGCCTGAAACAATGGCCGAGTGATGCTTAGGTATTCACACATGAAGATGGAAATCCTGTTGAGCCAACATCATACAATTCACAATGAAGATGGAAATCCTGCTTGAGCCAACATCAAACAAGCTCATGGTAGGTAACTTGTGCGATTCTTTATGAATCAAACTTGTGACAACTGGAAAGAAACGATGGTGCGATTCTATAAGAATCAAACTTGTTCCAGGAAATGGATCAACGGTTGTTAATGAATTTTTGAAATGATTAACACTCTCGGTGTGTCACAAAAACAATTTTGTAAGTGATACACCGATTGATTTTCAAATCAATTTTCTATATCAATCGGTGAGATAGTAACTCACTGGTTCACTCTTATCGTGCTGTCTGCTTTGAGACGTTCCGATAATGAGAACATGCTGAGTACGATGAATCTAATACTTATGTGTTAGAAAGATTCAATACTACAGCTGGAAATCCTGTCAAGAAGATTCTTCTTAAATTGAATCTATCTGATCACAGGTCGATCCTCACGGATCTGAAGGTTACTCCAACCAAACCTGGGCGAATGACAAAGCCATATTCGTCCCCCCGCTTTATTGCTAACTGTTTTATGCAGGCTATTTAAAGATGGTGGTGGAGGTCCCTGATTCCAGCTGGCTCACAAGATCCATAGCCACATGCTCATACCCGACCGACAAACATAAAGACATCATGAAAGCTCAAGTACATGTTTCAAGACTTCCGCTACTCTGATACCACACATCTTTCTCAAAGTGTCGAAGTGTTAAAGTTAAAGAATTTCAAGAAAGATGCAACATTAAAGCTTTCCAAATCAACAAATCAAGAAAGGTATGAGCATGTCGGTCCAGAAGTCGCAAGTTCACAAAATGGCAAAGTTACAAGATGGCGAAGAGATTGTGCTTGGTTGATGATCTCAAGATGCTCAAGATCACAATGTCAAATACAAGTTCAAGGAACAAGCTCAATCCTAAAGTCAATGATCACTACAACATATTCACAAGAGAAAGTCAAGAGTAAGAGCTAAAGACTAAAGATGAAGCATAGTATGCTAGGTTTAACATTTTGTAAATTGGAGTGACCTCCCTTAGGGGGAGATTGTTAGAAACACAAAAAGTGTCGGTCACTTCCAAGTTGTAATAGTCTTAGCTCGTAGTTTATGTCTTAATTAGATTAGTAATCTAGTCCGGCCCAAGACCCATGGGAAGCCCATTAGAGCCCATGGGCCGGCCACTATAGGTACTATATAATCCCCTCACCTAGCCTTGGAGAGGATTGGTTGTTCCATTTTTCCATATTCCATTTTATACAATTCATCCATTTTCCATCCATTCTATCTCTAACATCACAACCCACATCTCACTTTTGTTCTTGGTTTGATAATAAGATTACTAGTATTCTACATATATTAGATAAATATCTAACACAAAACTATAGTAGTACTTTGTTTGATGTATTATAAGATTATGCCGAATTAATCAATATATTAAGAAGAATTATTAATGAAATAGTAATTCAAAACAAATAAGCTCCAATATTATTAATGATAATAATACGAATACTCTCAAAGTATTAGGATTACAAAGACCTTAAAGCTAAGAATATAAAAGATATATGAAAAACTATATCAAACTCTATGCCCTATCGACTCTTTTTATACACCATGGATTCCCTAGTGGCTTACATACTTTCATAAGTATCTAAGATCTCACCCCCCCCCTCCCCCCTCCCCCCCATCCTTTCTATTAAACAAACTATTACATATACACATAAGCAGTACTAACACCAAAACAGTACTAACTTATTTAACTTTCGCAGCATTAAACTTATCTTCTGAGAGTCTTTAACCTGAGCCAGTAGTAACTTTATGCTAGCAGTAGTAACTTATCACTAGCAGTAGTAACTACTTAGAATATTTTCACTAGCAGTACTAATATTTACTAGCAGTAGTAACTGTGTACTACCAGTAGTAAACACTTAGCATATTTTCTTTGAAGTTCATGAGCAGCACTAGCTTCAACTGAGCAGCAGTAACTTTGAAGTTCATGAGCAGCACTAACTTCAGCTGAGCAGCAGTAATTCAAACAACATCAAGAAGACTTTTAATCCCAACAATATCTGATATTTGGGGCACTGATCTTCATTTTTGCACTCATAAGATATTAATGGAAGATGATTTTAAACCAGTTCTTCAACACCAGAGACGGGTAAATCTTAAAATCCATGAAGTAATTAAAGTAGAAGTTATCAAACTTCTTGATGCTGGATTGATTTACCCCATCTATGATAATCCTTGGGTGAGCCCTGTTCACGTCGTACTCAAAAAGGGGGGTATGACGGTTATTACTTATAAAAATAATGAATTGATACCTACAAGATTGGTCATGGGTTGGCACGTTTATATTGACTACTGAAATTTAAACGACGCCATCCGTAAAGACCACTTCCCTCTCCCTTTCATGGACCAAATGTTAGAACGATTAGCAGGAAACGAATTCTATTGTTTTCTCGATGGTTTTTCTAGATACTTTCAAATTCCTATTGATCCCCAAGACCAGGAGAAAACCACCTTCACATGTCCTTATGGAACATTTGCTTACCGAAGGATGCCATTTGGTCTTTGCAATTCTCCCAGGACGTTCCAAAGGTGTATGGTGGCTATTTTCTACGACATGATTGAGAAAATCATGGAAGTTTTCATGGATGACTTTTTGGTCTTTGGGTATTCATTCTCTTTTTGCCTCTCCTATTTAGATATGATGCTGAAACGGTGCGAAGACACCAATCTAGTTCTAAATTAGGAGAAGTGCCATTTCATGGTCAAAGAGGGCATTGTCCTCGGCCATAAGATCTCTAAAAGTGGTATTGAAGTTGATAGAGCTAAAGTTGATGTGATTGCAAAACTACCTCCTCTGACCACGGTTAAAGGGATTAGGAGCTTCTTAGTTCATGCCGGCTTTTATAGAAGATTTATAAAAGATTTTTCTAAAATAGCCCGGCCAATGACCTACCTCTTGGAAAAAGACACTCCCTTCTTCTTCTCTGACGAGTGTCTTGCTTCTTTTAAAATTCTTAAAAAGAAGTTAACCGAGGCTCTTATCCTTGTGTCCCCGGACTAGGACTTACTGTTTGAGCTTATGTGTGATGCTAGTGACTTTGCCGTAGGAGCATTTTTAGGACAAAGAAAAGATAAATACTTTAGGCCTATACACTATGCGAGTAAGACCTTATCTGATGCTCAGACGCATTACACCACTACGAAAAGGAGTTATTAGCCGTGGTGTACGCGTTTGAGAAATTTCGGTCTTACCTTGTCTTATCCAAGACAATAGTGTATACAGATCACTCAGCTTTAAAGTACCTATTTGTTAAGCAAGATGCTAAGCCGAGATTGCTCCGGTGGATTCTCCTGCTCCAAGAATTTAATATCAAAATTCGCAATAAAAAAGGAGCAGAGAATCTCGCGAGTGATCATTTGAGTATATTAGAAAATCCTCATCAAGGGGATCTCGTGGGATTGGAAATGAATGAAAATTTTCCCCACGAGTCCCTAAATATGATATCTCTTAATCCTGATAATGAACCCTCGTGGTTTGCAGACATTGCAAACTACCTAGTGGGTAATGTGCTTATTAAAGGGATGTCATCCCAGCAGAAAAATAAATTCTTTAAGGATGTTTGACATTATTTCTGGGATGACATCTATCTCTTTTGGATTTGTGTTGATCAGATTATTCGGCGGTGTGTGGACGGGCAAGAAGCTATGGATATTCTCCAGGCTTGCCATAATGGTCCCACCGGGGGACATCATGGCCTGAACTACACCGCCAAGAAAGTTTTTGACTCTGGTTTTTTCTGGCCCACCATATATCGCGATGCCCACGACTTTATCACACACTGTGACTCATGTCAACGTCAGGGAAAAATCTCACAAAGGGACGAAATACCCCAAAATCTTGTTCAGATTTGTATGATCTTTGATGTCTGGGGCATCAACTTTATGGGCCCGTTCTCGTCTTCATGAGGGAACCGATATATACTCGTGGCTGTCGACTATGTCTCTAAATGGGTTGAAGCGAAAGAACTCCCCACTAACGATGCCCGAGTTGTTGTTAAGTTCTTAAAACAATTATTTTCTAGATTTGGAACCCCATGGGCCATTATTAGTGATCGAGGAACCCATTTTTGTAACGACCAATTTTCTAATATTCTTAAAAAATATGGCGTTATACACAAGCTTTCGACCTCGTATCACCCTCAAACTAGTGGCCAGGAGGAGGTGTCCAATCGTGGTTTAAAAAGGATATTAGAAAGGACAGTAGGTGAGCATCAAGCAAAATGGGCTGATAAATTAGATGATGCCTTGTAGGCTTTTCGTACTGCTTTCAAAACACCTATTGGTTGTACTTCTTATAAGCTCGTGTACGGAAAAACCTGTCATCTCCCTATCGAGCTCGAGCACAAAGCCTACTAGGCCTTAAAATGGCCTAATTTTGACTTAAAAACTGCGGGTGATCACCAAAAAGTTTAAATGAACGAATTAAATAAACTTTGGGATCAAGCCTACGAGAATTCTTTGATCTACAAAGAAAAGACGAAGAAGATACACGATGCAAAGATAAAAAACTATGAATTTCATATCGGTGATCGTGTTCTTCTTTTTAATTCTAGATTGAAGATTTTCTCGGGCAAACTAAAATCCCGCTGGTCCGGACCATTTATGGTTGCTGAGGTATTTCCTTATGGTACCGTCAAGTTATCCCAACCTGACAGTCCTAACTTCAAGGTAAACGGGCACCGGATCAAACACTACTATAGATGGGACATCCCTGCTATGGATGTCTCGGATCTTCATTTGTCCCCCAAGGACAACTAAATTCGGGGGCGAGTCAAGCTAGCGACTCATTAATAAACAAGCGCTTCTTGGGAGGTAACCCGTGTCTTTTCTTTTTTCTATTTTCTTAATAAATAAGTGTGTGATTTTATAGCCCAAGTGTGGAGGCGTGCTTCTTTCTTTGGTTTGTAGTATCGTTTTTGCAGGATTCCTTGAGATCGTGAAGACCCGTACTTGTTTTTAATCCTCCAATCGCCCGGTCTTCGATCTTCTGCTTATTTTGGGAATCCTCAATCCTGATCATGTATATATATTGTGTTTCCCCTTTCACACTTGGAATTACTAGCATTTTCCTTTTTCGTCCTTTTTGAACATTGAGGCCAATGTTCGGTTCTAAGTGTGGGGGGGTGTTTCATTCTAAGTGTGGGGGGGGGGGGATTTCTGCCAAAATATGACCTTACCTGTGCCTATATGTGTTCCCACGCAACCCCGTTTTGACCAAAATTTTAAAATGTTTATTGTTTTATTATGATATAAATATTAAAAAAAATAAAAAAGGGAAAATAAATAATGAAAATATAAAAATATATAAATAAGTAGGCCCGTAGAATTAGGTAGCTTTTGACTTGACCGAGTTTTGAACTCTAGATTTCCCCTTAGCTTTCGAGACTTCGCGTTTACTTAACTTTAAAATTTTGCAAAGAACGAAAAATGATAGAGTTTTATATAAGTTAGATGCTAAGCGTGGAGTAGTTGGATCTCTTTAGAGCTCATAGAGGTTAACTGTGGCTTTTTGCTCTCATCAGCTTAATAAACGTTATATAATTGTTGAATAAATAAAGTTGCTTTGGTTTTTGCGATTCTTAGTTTAGATCACTTCGTAGAGATTCCTTCTGGTGAAAGTAAGGTACACATCGAGGTTTTGTCAGTGTTGTGGGGAAATAGACTCCTGGTGTGCCTTGTTGTGTCTCTTGCAACCCTGTTTTGACCTTAGTTTTTGTTTTATTTTGCTCTAAAAAATATAATAATAATTTAAAAAATGATGAAAATATAAAAATATAAAAATAAGTAGGCCTGTAGAACTATGTAGCTTTTGACTTGACCGAGTTATGCACTATAGCTTTTCCCTTAGCTTTTTAGACTAAGCGTTTGCAAAACTTTAAAATTTAACAAAGAACGAAAAATGATAGAGTTAAATATAAGTTATATGTTAAGCGTAGAGTATTTGGATCTCTTTAGAGCTCATAGAGGTTAGTTGTGGCTTTTTGCTCCCACCAGCTTAATAAACGTTATATAATTGTTAAATAAATAAAGTTACTTTGCTTTTTCCTATTCTTAGTTTAGATCCCTTCGTAGAGATTCTTTCTGGTGAAAGTAAGGTACACATCGAGGTTTTATCAGTGTTGTGGGGAAATAAGCTACCGGATCTTGTCAGTTAGGACGCCTGATGTCTCGGTATTTAAAAGACCACAAGACTTGAAATTTGGCTATAATAATAATAATAATAATAATGTGCTAAACCGAAGCCGAAATAAGACCACTGCATCTTGTTGGTTAGGACGCCCGATATTGCAATCATTTAAAGGGTGGAGGTAACAATAATAATAATAATATTAATCCGAGACTGATAAAAGTTTGCTGCATCTTGTCGGTTAGGACGCCCGATGTTGCAGCCTTCAAAAAGAATGAGGAAATTTCTGAGGTCGAAATAAGACTACTGGCTTTGTCGGTTAGGACGCCCGATGTGTCAGTTGTTTAAAGGACCGAAGGCTAATATTGTTGCATTATAATAATAATAATAATAATAAAGCCAAATTTTGACTCCGATGTTATCTAATAGAGCTTCCGTCTCTGGACTCGTAGTTGAGTTGTTTTGGATGAAATAAAAAGATAACCCCTAAATCATGCGAATTTAGAACCTTAATGTGGACCTTATTCTCATCATATCGTCTTTTTAGGGAAGGATTTCAAGCTAATTATGGTCTAAACCGGGTTTACTTTATATTAATAAGGACATAATTTATTTGTCACCATTAATAATAATAAAATCCTTAGAGGATTTAGGAATAATGGAGCGAAAAGTAGCTATGCGTACACAATTAACATTTATAAGTAGTGTTAGAATCTAATCTTATATTTGCCTGTAATTTCGTTTTAAGCTTAGTTTGGGGATTGTGAAAAGTCGAGGATGACGAATTCCCGTTCTTAAAGCCTTGTTAAATAAATTTTATAAAAAATTTATCTTAGTTTTTATCTATTATTGAATAAGTGGTTAAAACGGGGGAGCTTTCGAAATAAATGATTTTTGAACCTTCTTAATGGACCTTTTCTGTTCTTGTTTAATTGAGAGGGGTCATAAGTTAAGAGGGGTTAAATTATTTCTTTCCGAACATGTTTTATTAACATTGCGTGTGGGACCAGCAATGGCTTAGTGTGGGGGAATTTAATGTGTGTCAAAACACACATCCTTATTTCCCAAAAAAAACACTATTAATCGAATTAAAAACGTTAAAATATGGATAATTATTGTGCAAATATGTTTGTTTGGTGTTTTTATGTCTTGCAGGAAAAAAGGATTGAAAGCGGAGCAAAAACGGGTATTTTTGGGTTCGTTTCGATCAAGAGTGCTTGATATTCAAGATCAAGATAAAGTCGTGAAAAAGCCCCGAGCACTCCAATGGAAAGAGCGCGAAATTATGATTATGATAGTGCTTTCGTTGCTTATTGAGCCAGCCCGTAATCCATTAATATGGGTCGGGCCAGCCCATATATTCACAAGATAGCCAACCATCAAGTCAGGCCCAACATCTTGGCCCAAAACGAAATTGCAAATCAAATGAAAGTATGATATAGAAATGAAGATCACGTGCATTGGAATTAAATCCAACTCCATCACGTGAGCTCCCACTCACAATTCTTGACAAATCAAATGCGGACACGTGGCAGAGTAGTATTACAATTTGTTTTCATTCAGATGCATGGAGAAGGTGTGTGCGTATAATAGACGCATGAAAAGGCCACGTGGCGTCTCACCATTGGAAGATGGAATGAATATGCGCTGGCAGCACCTGAGGCGGTTACTAGGTTTCGATCCCCACGCAATGATTGGCTAATCATTGAGGCGGTGGAGGCATATTTTCAGTTTACTCCCTCCACATCTTGCTATAAAATAGGACGCTCCCCTCACACTTTAGATGATTAGGATTTAGCTTTTTAAGTTTTCTCTAGTTTTAGTTTTAGCTTATTTTTGATGTTTTAGCTTATTTTATGTTTGAGCTTATTTGTAAAAGCTGATTAACAGCTTGTTTTTGGATATTGTACGAGCTTATTAAGTGTTTGAATAAAGATGATGTATTATGTTTAAAAGTGCTTATTACTTTTCCTTTTTCTTTCTACTCTTCTAAAAGCTTATTCTCAAATAAGCTATTCTCAAAAGCTTATCTTAACAGCTTACTCGAGCTTAACCTTTTAAAAGTATAAGACCTAGTCTTATAAGCTCTAACAAGCTTATTTGATTGAATCTCCTATATTTTTAAGAAGTTTTCGAATAATCTAGTCAAAATAAGCTTCTACTTAGCTTATTTCTGAGTTTAAGTTCGTTTGTGTTTCACAAGCTCTTTGTTTAGATCCTATAAGCTTACTTATAGCTTATTCGATTTCATTTGAGCTTAAATTGCCTAGAGTAGATAATTGTTTTGCTTATTTGGTTGGTTTAGTTTGCGATTAAGTTGATAAAGGATTTTTGATGTTATAAATAGTGTCTTGAACTCGTGGAATGCTTATTTCATATAAATGTTTGTTTATTTAGTAGCTTAAAAATCGGTTTAGCTTATTTGATTTCTAAGGTTGCAAACTCGAGCTTATTTCGTTAACTTTTTAAGTTGTGGCTCATGTTTATTATGTAGATCTCGTTGCTTATTTGATTTATGGTGTTAGATTGCTTATTAGTTTCAATAATTGCTTATTTCAGTTTGCTAGCTTAAATTCCTAGAGCTTATTCATATTTCGTTAGGATTTGTTTTCTTAATTGCTTATTAGTTGCTTATCTCATATTGCTTATTTGATTTTAGGTTCAGATTGTAGCAGCTTATTTCATTAAAAATTGCTTATCTGGTAGCTTATTGCATGATAATTAGTTTTGGCCTTTCGTTTGGTTGATAAAATTGATAGTGGGCCACGTTTGATTAGTTTAGACTTGGTTGGTTTAGCTGTTGGGCCATGATTAAATGTTGGGCCACGTTCGAGTAAATTAGGCCTTCGTTTGGTTTGTAGAATTCTATCATAAGGCCACGTTTGGTAATTAGGCTACAAATAGTTGTTGGGCTTACGTTTGGAATTGTAATAGAAAGTGCAAATTTGATTTGAATATAAATTGTTTTAACATAACAGTTTGAGTTTGTGTTTGTTTGTGATTTTGGTACCGGTCAACTTATGAGGCGTGGAGCTTAAGGATTTAGTAAGCTGAAAAAATTTGATTATTTTCTTTAGCTTATTAAATCGGGAGATTTTCGTTTATTTGCGGCTCTTCAATTCGGTTCTATTTTCTATCTTTTTTTTCAATTCATTAGTATAGCTTAGAATAAAATGTTTAGCTTTGCTTATTTGATCGTTATGCTTAGTGAGTAGTTTATTAGTGCTTGTTAAGTGATATTGTGAATTGGGAATTAAGTGTGGATTTGAAAAAGGTTTAGTTGATTAATAATTTTTTCTGATTATTTAGATTTGTCATTTGGTTGTTTGAAGGGCAAAATCTGGAAAATAATCAAATAACACATCTAGTAATTAATATCTTTTAAGAGATTTTTGTCAAAATAAACCAACGTTGTGAGATAAATATCTTTTCAAGGGAAATTAATTCGTTAAGTAAAACCTTAATTCACACTTGAGGAACTCTTCATATCACTTAGCAAGCATATTCGTCTTATAATTTTTTTAGCATAATTCTCGTAGTTTAATTCATTAGCAATTCTAGTATTAATATTAGTATAATTTTTAGTATTAAAAGTAGTCTTCTAAAAGTAGTTTAAATTTTAAAACCAAAAATCTAAAAAGATAATCAAGCATTTTACTTTAAAACATAAACGTGGTTTTCAATTCAAATCTCAACCTGGATTACGACTTCGGAAGAATAATATTTACTTTTCCTAAAGTGATTATTATTTCTAACGGGAATTACTATATTATATTACTCGACACGTTTCGTACGTATTAGATTATGAAATGATGGGGTTAGTTTTCCTAAAGTTATGAGGAGGGAAGGGATGTGTGAGTAATGAGACCACCTAAAAATGATAAGATGTAAAGTGATGATAACACTTGCGAGTGTTGAGTTTGAGATCATTTTGATTCTAGGATAGCCATGCTGCCTTAGTAGTAGTAGTGTGCGATGCCTTGAGAATGTAGGTAAAATTATCGCGGGTAGCGATGTTGATTGATTAATGTTGGTCGTGCTTGCCTTAGAGTAGTGCATGTTGCCTTGAGAGTTTTATCGAAAATGTCGCATGTAGCGATATGAATTAAGGATATGCATTTTGTGGATTATGTGCTCTATATGATGACCATAAGTGTCTGTTCGGTATAGAACCTGGTCGGTGATTATTTGTTGTTCGTATTCTTTCCGATATATATATATATATATATATATATATACGGTTGCGAACGTCTAATTTCGAACGTTATAATGATTTGTATATCCGTAAGCCCCCCACCCTCTTCTCTCCGAGTTGCTTAATTTTGATCAAATGATATTTGTATGAAATATTTACGCTCCTTTTATCGTGTTATCCAGGTGTTACCCATAGTGTTTTGTTGAACACAGAGATTTCCACCCAGGCGGACGGAGCTCAGAGCCTGAGTTTTCCCGTTTTCATTTCCTGAGGATCCTTATGAGGCTATTAGGCAGGCTTATTTAGTTGGGACGGACACTGAGTCCGAACCTTTTGAGGACCCTGTTGAGACTGAGACACCTGAGTCACCTCACACTGTAGCATCACCTACTCCGCTACCTGATAGTACACCACCCACAGAGGAGTCAGTGGATTCTGACACGTCCGGTGCGAGATCCATGCCATCGGATTCCACCACATCACTTTTACCAGATCACCCGCTGTCACACCCAGCCAAGGGCTGGAAACACGAAGGCGCTTAGTCACGCAGACGAGCTCGCTCACGCTCTCAAACACAATGGTGTTCAAGAAGAATAGAGAATCAATACCATGCATAACTAAATATAAAAGATTGACGTGTCACCTGACTAATACGAAACAAGGTAACTGCTTCTCTGTATTAATGGATAACGAGGGTCTAATCAAATACTAAGACAATGTCGCGCAAACCTATCAAAACTAAAAACATTCAAGAATTCATGCAAACAAATTATGAAACGAAATCAAATGAGAACTTACAATGCCAGCCTAATGGTCTCTCTAGCCACTTTCATTAACTTCAACACCTTCATAACGCTCACCTAAAAATGATGCTTAAGAACGTCAACACAACGATTGGTGAGAGTCATAGGTTTACGACACACAACTCAAGCTTTAAATAAATTACTGTGATTATAAAAATAGAACATGGCACGACAGTTAAGCTAACTATTATACAGGCTAACATGTATTCGTCCAAAACAACCAAATCTAGGACGGAACGTTTGCACGATCCATGTCCCGAAGTCCGTAACATTCTTAGGTTAAGTAACATTACCCGAAGTCATAAGTTCCTCATACATCTCTTTGTATTCAGCTTCTGATATCCCATGATACGAGGTAAGATGCATTAGAGACGAAGTCAAGTCATAGGTAAGAACATTACCCGAAGTCAAAGTCATAGGTAAGAACATTACCCAAAGTCAAAGTCATAGGAAATGGGTATGAACGTTACCCCCGATCCAAAGTCATAACATTTAGCACATAACATATAATAGTTACATAAAAGTCCATGCGTCGACTAAACCACATAATCACAGCAAATTAAACATTTCAAAACATATTTTGTATCATTTCCATCCAAAGAAAACATAGTAAAATGGGACTATGAAACTCACCTGATGTCAGTACTTGATAAAATCTTGCACAAAATCAATAACACAATGAAAACAAAAGTTACACTTCGGTTAGGCAAATGCCCAAGCCAATGTAACAATATATGATGAACTTCTAAACCTTACACTAATTTTATAATCCTTTAAATACATCTCGCATATCATTTTCATACCCTATATGACCTTATTCATTAACTTCCAATTTTACAATGTTTCTGACTGAATTTTATAGTCACTTTATGACCACAAATAAAATACTAAACTCCTTAATTGAATAGTTGTCCTTACATCCTGTAGCCTTACCAATAAGTTGTGATACAACTGTGATTTTTCAGAAATAAAAAAAATAAGTGAAAACTATTTTATTAAATATTCATCATTACAAGTACTCTGTCGGATCTGAACGCACACCAAAAAGTTTGACGTCCTTAAAAATACTTAGAAAATGTTTTAACGCTAGCCCTTCGAACTGGAGTTAATAGACACCTAAAATATGAACTCTGATTTTTGGCTAACCGTAATTTGAATTTTAAGTAGGGGTTTTACTCCGGAATCAGACCCCAAATCAGACCCGAATTCACTGTTTTGACAACTTCTCTTGCGAAAATTATCTGACTAACTTCCCGAACTTCAAAACCTTTTGGGGCCGGACTTTTTGGAAACTAGACTCTCTGAACTTATCAATGGACATAAGATTCATAAAGAAAAAAGGTTTTGTCATTAGGATATTCAGTTCAATACAACCCTAAAAATATGTCAAACCCTAATTCATAAATTTATTCGATCTAAACCTAACATTTACAACCATATGATCCTAATTATACCTAATTCTCTCTAGCCTGATTAATACATTCTTATTTATCAGAAGTTTTTTAAAATCCCGAATGTTACCCCATATGTAATTGATACAAGAACTAAAGGATGATTGTTTAAAAAAGGATTTAAGAAAACATAACCTAAAACCTTGTTTTCTTGAAAACTAAACCACCAACTTGATCAGTGATATAAAAAAATCTTTTTTTTTCTTCTTCTTGGGTTCGATCGGTTATACAAAAAAAAGGGAGGAGGGCTTTGTATTTATAGTGTTTGCAAAAAGAGTTTGGATAATTACCTAATTAGAATTGTAGTTGGACTAAAATTGTGTTTTCTTCCCTTCTTTTTCTCCCCCATCTGGCCGAACAAACACCCCTAATATATTATTTTTTTAAATTTTTTTTATTATTAATTACACATTCAACCCTTAATCTTGACATTTTTATAAAAACCCTTTATTATACCTTTTAAATTAAACTAAATTAAATGACTATAAATAAATTTTCATTTCTTAATTTATTTTACTAACTCAATAAAACTAAGCTCTAATTTCTATATTTTCTAAACTAAAGTTTTAATTTTACTAACTACTAAGACTTAAAGATATAAATACGTATATCAGCATATATATATATATATATATATATATATAAATATGTACACACATAGAATTATACCATCATTTTCATTGTCACTAAAATGTGAACAAAATGAAATGCCCAACAACCATAAACTCAATCACAATGAGACGATCACGCTCCATGGATTGGTAGCCAAACTCACATAAGATCACATAAACACATAATTATATAGCACATAATGATGCTCAAGTCAATACTAACGGTTTGACTAACCTGCTCAAGGCACAGTTGTCACAGTATCCCCTCCTTAGGGAAATCTCGTCCCGAGATTTAACTACTAGATTCACCAGTATTAGCAACAAATAGTTGGGGATACCTAGCTTTCTTATATGTAAACTCAGGACCGCGCTTTGAATTCCAACGCACTTTAACAAATTTGAATCACTACTACGTTTTTAGTCTTTTACCTCACGGTCATTATCTCTACTGGTTCTTTGGACAACTGAAGAGTTTTGTCGATCTTGATCTCGTCCAATGGCACATGCAAATTAGCATCCGCCAAAACAACTTTTTCAAATTTGACACATGGAATGTGTCATGCACCTCACTCAATTCCTTAGGCAATCTTAACCTATAAGCTACAGGGCCAATCCTTTTAAGGATTTCAAATGGTCCTACATACCTCGTGCCAACTTACCTTTCTTTCCAAAACGCATAACACCTTTCCATGAAGACGCTCTCAGTAACACCTGATCCCTAACCTCAAACTCTAGGGGCTTGTGCCTATTATCAGCATAGCTCTTTTGATGATCTTTTGCCGCTTTGAGCTTATCCTTGATCAAAACTACCTTGTCGGTCGTCTCTTGTACCAACTCAGGCCCAATCAAACTACTTTCCCCAATCTCAGCCCATAGAATGGGCTACCTGCATTTCCTTCCGTACAATGCTTTAAACGGAGCACACCGAATGCTCGAATGATAACTATTATTGCAAGAAAATTCTGCTAACGGTAGCTGAACATCCCAATTGCCACCAAAATCTATCACACACGCCCTTAACATATCCTCCAAAGTTTGAATCGTATGCTCGCTTTATTCATTACGTGTGAGGCTTTGGATAAGCTGTGTACTCATATCCAATCGCGTCCCTAAAGCCTTTTGTAATGTTTGCCAGAAACGTAATGTAAAACGTCCATCTCAATCCGAAATAATTAACACGGGAACTCTGTGTCGAGCGACTATCTCATCGATGTACAACCTTGCCAGTCTCTCAATACTATAATCCTCTCGCATTGCCAGAAAATGAGCCGATTTGGTCAGCTTGTCGACTATTACCCAAATCGTATCATGCCCACTTTTCGTCCTAGGTAACTTGGTTATAAAATCCATGGTGATCTTATCCCACTTCCATTCGGGTATCTCAGGTTGTTGCAATAAACCCGAAGGCCTTTGATGCTCAGCCTTCACCTTAGAACAAGTTAAACATTTAGCAATGTCCCTCTTCATTCCCGGTCACCAGTACATATCTCGAAGATCATGGTACATCTTATCCCTCAAGGATGTTATAGAGTACTTATAGTCTTATGAGTCTTCGTCCATAATTATATTTGCACACATCCTACATCGGAACCCATATACGGTCCAAAAAATTATAAGCTCTGTCTTCTATATCTTTCCATTTGTTGATCTAAGCTATGTAGCCTTTCTGCAAGTACGTTCTCTTGCTTGAACGCCTCACCCTGGGCTGCTAGTATCATCCCCCTTACTCCAGACTGAATAGTCATAGCCATTGCTCGTACACGTCTAGGTTTCACTCGCTCTTTCCTACTTAATGCGTCTGCTACCACGTTCGCCGTACCTGGATGGTAGCGAATCTCACACTCATAGTCACTAAATAACTCAATCCACCTCCTTTGCCGCATATTCAACTCCTTCTGATAGAATATGTGTTGAAGGCTCTTATGATCCGTATAGATGACACTTTTCGTACCATACAAATAATGCCTCCATGTTTCTTAAGTGCAAACACAACAGCTCCCAATTCTAGGTCGTGCGTTGTATAATTCTTCTCATGGATCTTTAGCTGTCTCGATGCATAGGCAATCACTTTGCCTCTTTGCATGAGTACACAACCTAATCCCTGGTTCGATGCGTCACAATACACTACAAAATCTTCTACTCCACCAGGAAACGATAGTATTGGAGCATTACATAAATTATCTTTCAAAAGTTGTGGAAATGCCTTCTTACTGTTCCAGCTCCCCACTCTTAATTTTTGTTTTTCTGAGTCACGAGTAAAAGGTTAGCAATCTTGGAGAAATTTACGATAAAACTGTCCCGGTAAGTAACTGTCACTAACCCCAAAAATGATCGAATTTCAGATGGTGTTGTAGGAGCTTTCCAATTCTTTACCGCTTTAATCTTACTTGGATCCATGTGAATACCATTCTGTTTGACCACATGACCAAGGAATTGCACTTCTTGTAACCAAAACTCATACTTGGAGAATCTATCATACAACTCTTCCTTCTTCAGCAATTCCAACACCAACCTCAAATGAACCTCATGTTTCATCCTTAAGTATGTGAGTAGACACCAGAGTGTTCATCAAATGAAATACGATGATAAAACTTATCTCAGTACGGTTTGCATACCCGGTTCATCAAATCCATAAAGACCGCGGGTGCATTGGTTAATCCAAAAGGCATAATCGTAAACTCAAAATGTCCGTTTCTTGTTCAAAACGCGGTCTTTGGAATATCATCCTCATGTACTCGGAGCTGATGATAACCTGACCGAAGGTCTATCTTTGAGAAGTAGCGCGCTCCTTACAGCTGATCAAATAGGTCATCAATTCTCGGGAGAGGATAGCGATTCTTAATAGTCAACTTGTTCAACTCCCTATAATCAATACACATGCGTAGTGCACCATCCTTCTTCTTAACAAACAACATAGGTGCTCCCCGCGGAGAATGACTTGGTCGTATGAAACCCTTGTCTTGCAACTCTTGAAGCTGCGCAGACAATTCTTGCATCTCTGAGGGCGCTAGACGATATGGAGACTTCACAACCGGCGTCGCTCCAGGAACTAAGTCTATGCGAAACTCAACTTGTCGTTGCGGCGGCAATCCCAACACAAGTCCTCCGGAAACACCTCAACAAAATCTTGTACTACGGAAATATCACTCAATTGCGGTTCATCTACCTTCACGTTACTTAAGGCTTTAGCGATTCCTGGAGTACGTTCTCCTTGGACATGAAGTATCTTACCACTTTCCAACGGTATTCTAACCACCTTCTCGTGGCACACTATCTCAGCCTTATGCTTAGACAACCAATCCATCCCCACAATCACATCAAAACTCCCATGACCTAAGGGATCTATAGTGAACAGGGAATTTCCTAGCTCTAGTTTGCATCTACGAATAATGTTGTCAACTTCTAACTTTCTTTTACCATCTGCTACTTCTATCACATATCCAGGGTTTACAAAACTAGGTTTCATATTTAGCAAAGGCGCAAAATCAGTAGAAATGAAACTAAAATCAGCTCCAGAATCAAAAAGTACAGTAGCATAGGGATCGTTCAAAGAAAAAGTACTCGTTACGACGTTAGGATCTTGGAGAGCGTCGACTGCATTCATATTGAAAGCCCTTCCTTTAACTTAATTCCCGCTATTCCTTGTGTTCCGATTTCCTTCAATAGTCAAACGGTTTCCGTTTGACCAGGTGCTCGGGTAAATTTAGGATAATTATTTCGATAATGCTCATGGCTTCCACACTCATAACACGTTCCCGGTTCATGATCCCCTCTAACAACATTAATCGGTAACACTTGCTTAATTGGCATACGACAATTCCTTGCAAAATGACCCAGTTTCTGACAATTAAAGCACACTTGACAAGGTCCACCCTCGGGATGATAAGTCCAACACTTAGCACATTTTAGATGAGGGTCAGTATACCCATTTCTATAAGGTGTTGCTGCCACAAATCCCTTGCTTACTTTCGCCCTCTTATCATCATTTCTCCCACCTTCTTGCTTGCTTGACTCTTCCACTCCCTTTCTTTTCTCATTACCCCGTGTCGATGTACCACAACTGACTACCTCATCAGTAAGTATCTCAGCTCTAATAATTGCACTCTGGATTATGGTTGGTTGGGTTGCTTTGAGCATTCCCCAATCTTAGGAGCTAACCCAGCTATGTACCTCTTGATGCGTGATGACTCAGGAGTAACTAGATGCGGAACCAACTTAGCCAATTAATGAAACCGATCTGTATAGCCGGCATGATTGGCTCCCACCATCTTATGATTCTAAAACTCAGATTCCAACTTCTCCATTTCATTGCTAGGATAGAACTCCTTTACAAGCAACGCCTTGAAATCAGTCCATGATATACCTATTGCAGCTTCACGACCTCTTTCTTGAACTTGTGTATTCCACCAAGTCAAATCCTTGTTCACAAACGAGCTAGCAGCATACTTCACCTTTTGGTTCTCGGCACACTCACTATTGTCAATTACATTCTCCATTTTCTCGATCTATCGGGTAAGCGCTATCGCACCTCCCTTTCCATCATACTCTTTGGGATTGCATGTCATTGAACCCTTGTATGGTACAACCATTGTTTCCACCATTCCCACCATTTCTACCATTTCCACCATTTCCACCATTAGCATTGTTCACATTGTTAGTCACTTGGGGAAGGATGTTTTGCAATTGATGCGCGATGATAGCAGCAATGTCGGGGTTCTCCTCGTTGTTACTAGGGCTACTTCGACGGGATGGAGCCATTTTTATATGATATAAAATTTATATACATTAGACGATATAATAAGGATCATGATCTTATCATACTCTTCCATAACCATATACATACATACAACGCATCAACATTAATCCATGTAATCATACTTGCAAGTACACGTGTGTTGTGGTGCATGTATAATTATGTTGGCCACCATAATTATAGATGCCCCCTTTTACAGTTGTACTCCCTCCTATGACGATACTTCATGAAATAAACACACCACAAAGCACGTAACTCAAATGAAAACAACTAATCACACATAGGAAATAACCCAAGAATCACTTTTATTATATTAAAATACTCAAAATCCAAGAGTTGAAAATAACATTCCTAACATGGCTCCAAACGTCGAAAGGAAAAAGAAACAAACTAAAACATATCAATCACTTAGAACAACACGGACAGTTGCGGAACGTGCGGTCAGGAATAGCTTTAGCTATCTTCTTCAACTTCTTACACTTAGGCTTACTTCTTGCGGTGGACTCAAGATCCGAGTCTACCTCCTTATCTGATGCTTCATGCTCTAGAGGCTCATCCTCATCCTCAATCAACCAACCATTCATGTTGCCTTCGATCCAGTTGGGGCAGCCGCGATGCCAGCTGCATAATCGCTACTATTTCTGCTTTGGCACCGTTTTGGTTCGTCTTGATGTAATCAACCAAATCCATACTTATTTAAAGATCTAGGTTATTCAGTTGGTTCTTCTTCTTCAGATGAGTGGTACTCAAGGAATTTAGAGATTACTCCATATTTTGAAATCATCGTCATCTCCCTCTCTATGATCCATTCTCCTCTACTTGTTTCTTAGTCAACTTTTGCTTTCATTTCGCGTCGTGGGTACGACCTTTCGGTATATTCGGATCTACGGTTCATATGCTTCATCCTAAGATTCGTCACTGGATCAGTATAACGCTTGAGTCCAGTTGCGAAGGTGATTCCCCAATGAAACTTAGCACGAGACGCACGAGCTGGAGGAGACATGACTAAAATTACACAAGGAAAGGTATATATTTATTAGATCCTCATAATGAATGTATGTTATATATATTATATATATATATATATATATATATATATATATATAATATGATATATATATATATAGTTATATATATATAGTTGTAATGAAAATAGGAAAAAAAATTTAAGGTTTTAGGTAGCGAGGAAATTAGTAGTTTAGTACAATATAGCACATAAGCCCTAAAATGCAAATATATGAGCAATCCTAGGTTATTAGTCTAGGCCAACCACCTACTTAGCACTATAAACCAAAGCTCCGGCTCGCTACACTCTCGACGCGCCACACCCCGCCAGGCGGAAAACGAGGCGTAACTTATGGATATAATCACAAACACAATAGGTTGTTCAACAATAGAGAACCAGTACTGCATATTAAATATAAAGACATGATGTGTCATGACAATACCGAAAACAAAGGAACTGCATCTTGTATTAATGAAAAAGGGGTCTCATCAATACAAAGACAATGTCTCACAAACCTATCAAAACTAAAAACATTCCAGAATTCATGCAAAACAAATATGGAAACGAAATCAAATGAGAGCTTCCAATGCCAGCCTAATGGTCTCTCTAGCCACTTTCATTAACTTCAACACCTTCATAACGCTCACCTAAAAATGATGCTTAAGAACGTCAACACAACGGTTGGTGAGAGTCATAGGTTTACGACACACAATTCAAGCTTTAAATAAATTACTGTGATTATAAAAACAGAACATGGCAGGACAGTTAAGCTAACTATTATACAGGCTAACATGTATTCGTCCAAAACAACCAAATCTAGGACGGAACGTATACCACGATCCAAGTCCCGAAGTCCGTCACAGTCATAGGTAAGAACGTTACCCGAAGTCAAAGTCATAGGTAAGAACATTACCCGAAGTCAAAGTCATAGGTAAGAACATTACCCGAAGTCAAAGTCACAAAGTAATGGGTAGGAACGTTACCCCCGATCCAAAGTCATAACATTTAGCACATAACATATAATAGCTACATAAAAGTCCATGCGTCGACTAAACCACATAATCACAGAAAATTAAACATTTCAAAACATATTTTGCATCATTTCCATCCCAAGAAAACATAGTAAAATGGGACTATGAAATTCACTTGATGCTCAGCAAAATCTTGCACATATATAAACACAACAAAAAACACAAAGTTACACTGGTTAGGCTAAATGCCCAAGCCATTGTAACAATCATATGATGAACTTCTAAACCTTACACTAAGTTTATAATCCTTTAAATACATCTCCCATATCATTTTCATACCCTATATGACCTTATTTATTACTTTCTAATTTCATGTTATGACTGAATTTTATTGTCACTTATGGACCACAAATAAAATACCTAAACTCCTTATTGATAGTTCTCTGACATTCCTGTTGCTTCACCATATAAGTTGTGAGCAACTGTGAATTTCAAGGAATAATAAATTAAGTGGAACTATTTTATAAAAATTAATCATTTCAACGAGTACTCAGTTCGATTTAACGCAACACCTAAAAAGTTTTGACGTCCTTATATTTACTTAGCCCTTTCCTTCTAGATAAACAAGCGTAACCACAAACCACCCCCCCACCCCCCCAACCCCCCCCCCCCCCACATCCCCACCCCCCCCCACCCCCCTCTTACTCGCTTTGCACTGGCCCCACAACCCCCCCCTCCCCCCCCCCCCCCAAAACCCCCCCCCCCCCTCCCCCCCCCCCCCTCCGAAATCCCTACGATCCCCCCCCCCCCCCCCCCCCCAGAACACGTTTTAACGCTAGCATTCGAAACTGGAGTTATAGACACCTAAAAATATGGACCTATGATTTTTGGCTAACTTATTCGAAATTTTAAAGTAGGGGTTTTTTAACCCGAAATCAGATCAAATCTGACCCAATTTATTTGTCCTTGACAACTTTTCTTGCGAAAATTAACCCAGGCTGACAGAGCTTAGAGCCCCCGAGTGCCCGTCATAGGATCCTTATAAGGCTATTAGGCAGGCCTATTTAGTTGAGACTGAGACACCTTACTCACCCTACACTGTAGCATCACCCACTCCACTACTTGATAGTACACCACCCACACGTCATGCTGAGGATTAAGTGGATTCTGACACGTCCAGCGCGAGATCCACACCATCGGATTCCATCATACCACTTTCACCAGATCACCCACTCACCCATGTTTCACCCACCTTGGTTCCCATTCTCCTTAGGACCATACGTATGGCCATGCGTGTTCCACCTGCGATGTCACCTGGCCTCTCTGCCAGTATAGCAGAGGTGGCAGCTATGTCCGATTCAACGTTTCATAAGAGGTTTAGGTGCTCGTACGAGAGTTCACCATCACCTTCACCACTAAACCTTCCTTCACAGAAGCATTATCGGGGTACATATGAGTTAGTAGAGGATGATTAATAGGAGGAGGATGAGGAGGAGGAGGATGATAAGGAGGAGGACGAGGAGATAAATGAGAGTTCGGATTCTGATAGTGAGAGCGAGGACGTAGAGGACGAGGGTTCTACTGCAGAGGATGAGGATCCTGCTGTAGGGGAAGAGGGTCTTGCTGCAGGGGACGAAGGCCCTGGTATGAGAGTTAAGAGTCTTAGTTTAGGAGGGGATGAGGCTGTACCTGAGGGTCAGCAGCGGGTAGGCTCGGTTGTGAAGACAGCCATGGGTGAGCCTGTAGGATTGGGTTATGGGGAGTTGAGATGCCGGGAGATAGCATTGGGGGAGGGCCGGATGCCTAGTGTATTCGAGGTAGGTCAGAGTTCTGGATTTGTACCAGAGTCTGAGAGACCAGAGAGAGTGTCGGCACTTAGGCAGCCCACACTCACTACATGGATAGACCCAGAGGATGGTATAGCCTACATTAATGTTCCTACTTACCCACCACTAGCACTACCTGTTCAGACACCGCCATCTCTTGAGTGGTCGTCTGGTTCACTTCCTGTTTCTCCAGCACCTTGTATCGTTCCTTTACCTATTTCATCACCCATGATACCACTAACCGTTCCATCGCCTGTAGCTTCACCCGCTACGGCTGAGACTGAGGGATTTTTGACTGAGTTAGGAGCCCGAGTTGAGATGCAGGGAGGATTGATTCGTGATCATACGGTATGATTAGGGGAGCTATCACCTGCTTTGTTTGAGAGGTATGATAGGGATATAGGGGAGTTATTTACTAGGTCAGGGGTAGTCAGGGATGAGATCTTCTCCTAGAGATATCGATTTAGGAGTCTAGAGCATGAGCAGGAGAGGGTTGTAGTGACTTTTGGAGCGATTTGGAGACCAGTATTAGCCCTGGAGTCGTGGGCAGGTCAGACAGATGCACAGAGAGCAGCTCTGTGGCATGCCATTAGTGATATGCAGATGGAGAACCAGGAGTTGCGATTACAGATCGCAGAGGAGAGGCGTGCGCGGTTAGATTTGGCTGAGATTGTTGATAGTATGAGGAGAGGGCAGGAGCCCAGAGGAGATGTGTAGGATGTATGGGATTTGATTAGTAGTTGTGTATATCACTAAACCAAGTAGCGTCGGTTAGTATCGATATTACGATTAGAAAGGTTTTATTTTTAGTAGTGGTAGTTATGACAAATCCTTATTAGTAGTTAGATGGTTTGTATTAAAATCATTTTTTTGATAGTGAAGGAAATTTTGTTCGATTTTTATGGTTAGCTGTATTTTGTGTTATTATCAGTTGGATGGATAAAATCAGTACTTAAGAGCACAGTTTCCCGTGCGTAGTTGTGTTACGATTAGTCGCTAGTGTTAGGCGGATACCCATTTTTGTGAGGGTTAGTGTGTAACACCTATTGCCCGACAAGGTATTATTTTATAATACGAATAATAGTAATTAAGCATTTAGAATGTATTATTAAGTAAAATGGTAAAGTTATAAATCATAATAAAATAAGTGACTAGTGAATTAAAGAAGGGGGCTCAAAACATGAAGAATGAGACATAAAGGACTAGAGTTGCCAATTAGGCAAAATTAAATTAATAAATATTAATGAAATAAAACACCTGGCATTTCTAAAATTATCAAAGTACAGGTGTGTGTGTTCTGTGTCGACTCAAACAAGAAAAGAAAAAGAGGAAGATTTTGAAATTGATCAAATTGGTGAAATTAAACAAGAAGAAAAGAAGTATAAGCCACTAGGAACCCTTAATTGCACTCTCTATACCAAGTAAGTAAAATTCCCAATTTCAGAAATTAGGGTTTATGTGTTGATCTTTGGATATATTGGTTAAAGGTAGTTAATTTATGATTCTATAATACTAATTAGTTGTTATTCGGATTAATTTCCTTATAGGAAGCAAAGGAGGATCGAGCCTTGAATTCAAGTAAGAGTTAGTAACATAATTAAGGTAAGTATATTGACTAAACACGTTAATGTGATCATAATGTGTATTTTACTATGTTATGATTATTTTTGTTCAAGGAGTATGTGAATGTATGTAGCTTGGATTCAATGCTAGTAATGTAATGTTAGCATAATTAATTATGCTTGTGAAAGGTATGTAATTTGTGTGAATGTGTTCCTTGAATGAGTTACGGCTAGTTAACCACTAGTCGTTTGCTTACGTATGAGTTTCCAAATGTTTTGTAGGTTCGAGTGGCGTAGATAAGGGTAAAGAAAAGAACTATTTATGGCATAATTGGTTAAGCATTTAGGATTCGGTAAGTAGAATACCCTCTTTTGATCAAGGAGTATTGAAGTTGAAGTCCCAAGTGTCTATTGTCGTTTTTGGTAAATTTCTTGTATGTTATATGGGTCAATTTCATTTTGGATCAAAACAAAATAGTTAAACGATCATATATGTCATGTGTGGGTCCAATGTTAGTGTCTAGTTTGTTTTGTCAAGTAATGCTCGAAAGGATATGTATGTATAGCTTTGAATCGGTTCAGGAACGTTCAGTAGTGGTTCATAATTTTGTTGTCTAGTGATAGTTAAGGAATGGAAACTTGGCGAAGGATGTTGCCAAAGAAATTAGTTAAATGTAGGTCATGATTTGGATTGAGTCTTTAGAATATGTTATATTAGTTTTTGAATTCCAAGTATTATATCATGTAAAAAGTTTACGCCGTAACCCAGAAGGTTACGCCATAACAAAAAATGAGGTACCTTCTGAGGTGCCATAAACTTATGTTTACGCCGTAACATAAAACAAGTTAAAGTTTACGTCGTAATCGTCTTTTGGATTACGCCGTAACCTCATATTTGAGGATAAAATTAGAGAGAATGAAATTTAAAGGATTTTCATTGATAATAAGACTTAATGGATTTATTTGTGAATAGTAAAGTTTATAAGGGTCTTGAATATATAAAATCTGATAATAAAAATTGTAAAGTAACAACGTGAAGTTATTTTGGTTTGACGTTATTAAAACACTTTATATTTTTGGTCATTTTTGAGTCAAATATTGTTTAAGGGGCATTTCAACTTGGTATCAGAGCCTTGGTCTAAGAGATCTAGGATATCATATTAGGATTCCCTAGACTTAGACTTTTAGGTGCGTTTGAGAAAAGATAGGTAGTATCTATATAGTTTTTACGACTTTCGAAGATACATGTGTAGAGCATTTTTATGACAACGCTTGGCCACCGTTGTGATAAAAATATGATACATATGTATAGTCGAAATCGTGGAGGTTATACATATAGGGAAAATATAGGTTTGATTAAGAGTAAGAGTAAGAATTTAAAATGTTATAAGTAGAATTGAATAAATGTATAATGGTGCTTGATAATTTAAACTCTTAATTTCAGTAAAAAGAAGAAGATGGTAAATACGCATCACAAGGAAGTTCTAAATGCCTTAACTTCTAAAGGAATCGAACTTTCAGCTAGTGATGTAGAGCATGATGGTAATGATAACGGTTCTTCCTCTGATTCTGAGGGCCTCAACTATGGAGGGTTTAAGGAGGAGGAGACGAAAGCTTTAAGATCGATGATAAATAAGCAAGTAGGAAAAGCAATCAAGAATGTGATGTCGTATTATATTAGCCAAACAACCAATAATCTTAAAGAAGTGATCAAAACGGAGCTTGAAGAGTTTAGGAAAGGTAGGATTATGAACGACTATAGGAATGACATGACAACTTATCCTGACTTTACGGCATGCGATGTGCCAAAGTTTGATGGGGCACTTGACCCAATTGCTAGTACTAGATGGTTTGTCGCCGTTGAAGGTGCATTTCGTACTAGTAATTGCAAGGAGAAAAATAACGTCAACTTCGCTTCAAATTTCCTTTGTGATAGTGCCAAGATGTGGTGGGAAGGAAAAGTTTGTGAGAAGGGTGAAGAATGGGTAGGAGCATGTACATGGAAAGAATTTAAAGAATTGTTGAGCGCCGAATTTACACCCGCCGAAGAAATTGATAAAATTCGAGACGAGTCCCAAACTCTTACGTAAACTGATGAGACGGTGAATGAGATGTGGAAGATGTTTAATGACTTGATTCGTTATTGTCCCGAGTATCATGAAAATGAAAAGCACAAGGTTGAAAGATTTTAAAGAATGTTACGAGATGATATCCGTGAAGTAATCTCCCCATTCAAATGCACTACTTTAGATTGTCACACCCCCAGACGGGGCCTGGACGGAATACGCGTCCGAGGGCGTGACATCATCATATTTCAAACAAAAGGCACGAGAGAATGACCACTAATGGACGTTTTAAAAATCATAACTCGTTGCATTGTTTAAAAATAGATGAGTTTTACAAGATTCAAAAGAAATTAATCATTTGCGGAAGCTTAAGAAAAATGTAGCGGAAGCATAAATTGGTTTTCAAAAGACAACGAGTATAAATGAGAAATAAAATCTTGATAAAGGGTATCATATTGCATGTAGACTCCACATAGCACGTCAAGAAGTCCAAAGCTAAATACCTGAGAAAACATGCTAAAACAGTCAACATAAAGTTGAGTGAATTCATAGGTTTAAGTAAAACATTTATGAGGATAAAAATGTTTAGTGAATACAGCTTCACTCAAAGTATTATGAAAAGATGTTTAGCAATTTGAAATGTTCAAACTAAGTAGTGTGGACCACAAGATTTCAAAACGTATGTGACAATCTTAGCAGTTTACGACTTCACATACAAAACACATGAGACTATTATAACAAATACAATATCACATGAAAAGTATTTATTGTTGCGCTAAGCTCATGACACCGAAGCTCAATTTAAAAGGAAGCATTTTATATGCCAAATAGTATTCCTCGCCCTATAGGTATCTGACCAAGATCACCTATTGACAATCCGACATGGTATATATCTGTTTGTTCGGACCTCCGAAACTAGTAAGCGCTACTTACCCGGATAGGGATAATCAGTCCCAATAGATCTATTTATAATACTCACGCTCACTTAACCAGTACAGTCGGTTAAGAAATTAACGGTTCATGATAGTTCGGACATTAGTGGTTTATTCGTAACTTACGCAACACGTAACAGGGAAAGTAGATCAAAATACTTATGTCCATAGTAAAATCAACCAATGTATTTCCAAAAGAAAGACTTTAAGTAATTTCGTCTATAAGTAAAACAAAGTGTGATATCAATCATGTAATCGAGTTTGCAAACGGACATTTATAAAAGCTTGAAATCATTAGAGTAAACAAGTTTGTAAACGAGCATGTTCTCACCCCAAAATAGTAAAGTAAAAGTAGTAAAACATGGGGCTATAAACTCACCTTGATGTTGCAGAACAATTAGCAGAAATGCAAATAATAAGCACAGCACAAACGGAAAACGAAACGGCTCGACCAAGAAGATGCAGCTTAACTTAACGGCTATGTCCAACTAGCTTAGACGAATTTGGGGTTTTCCGATGGATGAGTGCATCAACGCGACACGTTGATAAAGGATTTGGATTTCAAGTTGTAAGAGTTTGGTGGTTGGTTAAATAAAATAAATAGAAAAGCAAATGCAAAGTATGTAATATATTCTGTATATATTACATATGAAAAGAAACAATTATATAAATCATATGGTGAATTATATAATAAAGACAAACAACCAAAAGAATAAGTCGCAATATATAATACTTTACAAGTATTATATAAGAAACGTGAGAAAATAATTGTAACAATATAATTCGACACATGTTCGAAAATCACCAAGTAAATTAATAAAGAGTTCTTGAATAAAAGTAAACACACGTCTTAAAGTGACGAATTAGATAAATGACGTTTTTAAAGATTTTAAAAAAGTTATGGTTGGGAATTAAATAATATTTTATAATTTAGTATTTTGTTACGCGATTTAACTAAACTAGTTGTTTTGAATATAAAAGTATAGTTTTCGTTTATTTACCGATTTATTGTATCATTACAAATAAAAAATCTTAAAGCTATATAACTTTGTCCTTTTATCGGGCTTTCTAAAATAATAAAAGTTTTAGTGAAAATACTAAGTATAGAAATTTTTAGAAATTTCGACATGACATATTCATTTATACAACGCTTCCCATATTTACAAAATTTAACGTTTTCCACTTTAATCAATCAATGTCGCAATTTATCCGCGTGTTTTAATTTTATAACTAGACGAGACTAATTACTAACAAAAATAAGTAAAACCAAACACACCCTAACTGTTTATACCAAACACACCCTAACTGCTTATACCAAACGCACCCTAACTGTTGTTAAACCCAGAAACAAACACCCCTTTGGGGCTGTTAACCCCAAAACCAAACACCATTGTTATGTTGATAAACCTAAAACCAAACGCCCCTGTAAACGCAGATCTAAACGCCCCTCATAGGCCGATATCCACAGAAACAAACACCCTCGTAGGGCTGCTACAAAATGCATATACAAGCACCCTTTTGGACTGTAATACGCAACAAACAAACACCCTCATTTTGCTATCAAAAACCTAAATTAAAAGAACCAATACAAGAAAACAAAAATAAGTTAAAACAAACAAAACCATACTTTATTTAGTTTTTATATATAAAAAAATAACCCATCCAAACTCGGAGTACAAGAGGGGTGACGGTGATGGTGGTTTCGGTGAGGTGGTGACAGCGGCTGTGGTGATAGCGTGGAGGAGATTGACGTGGTGGTGGGGTGGCGTCGGGGTGAGGAGATGATGTGGTGTTTCAGAGATGGAGAGTGACGAAATGGTGGTGAGGCGAAAGTGGGGTTCGCTGTGGTAGTTGTAGTGGTGACGAGGAGGAGATGGTGGTGAGGTGGACGTAGCGGTGGTGACATGATGGGGGTGGCGGCGGTAGTGGTGTTGCGGTTGCGAGGAGATGGCAGCGAAGGTGATATGGTGGAGGAGATGAAGATGATGCTGAGAGGGTGACGACTGTGGTGTGGCAGCGGCGGTGGATGGCCGGAATCCGGCCGGAATCTGGCCGGAAAAAGGTGGGAGGCGCCGGAAAAGTATAAGGGAGGGAGGAGTGTGTGTATATGTGCTAGGGTTATGATAAAAATGAGAAAACCCTAAATGGGGTTGCATATATATACTAGAAACTTTGTAAATACATTGTCAAGTATAAAATAGTTTAGGGGTGATGGTGAAAATTATTTTCACAGGGACCAAAAGTGTAATTTTTGTTAAATATTGGTTCGGGACTCGATTAGGTTAGTTAACGTTTGATTTATGACACGAAAATTACGCCATTGTGTTCCAAATGATTTTTCCCATGACTATTATTTTATAAATATTTTTATAAAATATATTTAAAATGATTATTATTTATTTATTTGGTACCATTGGGTGTCGCGGGCAAGCTTTGTCTTGTAAAAATAAAACTTTAATTTGAACATTCGCGTTTTTAAATAAACGCTTTTGAATAAAAATTAAATAATTTATTAAATATTTTTATTTAATAAAAAGTGATTATTAAATATAAATTTAATTATTTTTGAGTCGGTACGCGTTGTCCTTGTTTTCAAAATTTTGCGACGCTATTTTAGTCATTTTCTGCTTGGTTTCGTGTCTCGGGTAAAACTGAAAAGTTGTCCGGAATTGCGTTTTATGTCAAACGCTAGTATACCCCATAATTAATAACTAATTTTGGCGGGTCGTTTTTGATAAGTCAACTTAGGAATAACATATATCTTCTCGTTTTCAAGTCAAATAAGTTTGAAAAATAAATTTGTAAATGAGAGATAATAATAATAATTATTATTATGATTTATTATTTAAATACGTTTCAAAAATACCTGCTACGCGGTAATCGTTTTTATGTGACCGTAAAAGGTCAAAAAGTCAAGTCGGAACCAAAGTCAAAGGGTAAGATAGTAATTTAAAGTTTTGAAATTTGCGGGGTGCGACATTACCTCCCCCTTAAAGGAATCCCGTCCCGGGAGTTAACCGATTTAGTGACCAAGAAGAGATTTAAGATTTGAGAATCAGTTTTAGACATGACGTTGATAACTTCATTCAGCAAAATTCGATGTTTCGACACCCCTTAGTATACATAAATTTTGGCTAGGTTTGACTAGGATATATAATCCATCAGAATAGGCATTATAGAAAAATATCATTACAAGTTTTATGATTGATATAAACGTGTTGTAAGGAAAGGCTCTTAATAGTGAAAACATCAAAGGAGAAAGTGTAGGCGCGTGGGTATGTCTGTATAAGGGTTTCAAATATTTAAAGGCAGAGTCTGGTTTCTGATATCTGTAAGGTTCGACGATCCACATCGGACGGGGCTAATGAATGTAAGTATGCAACTTACTCAGGAAGTACGAGGATGAATCATGACTCAACCCATCGTAAGCAAACGATGCGACTAAAGGTATAACCGAACAGCTCTAGCCGCGACCTAATAAATAGACGTGTCGTAGAACGAGAAATAATAATAATAAAGAAACGCTGCACACAACGTTTAATAACGAAATAGACAACCATATATGTTTGTGCTTTAGTTTAGTCATCGAAATGCGTTTTTACGAACTGATTAAGTTTTTGAAGATGTTACGACGTTCTTACGACAAGTTACTATTTATAGAAAATTTCCGTTTTAGGAAAGTTTTTAGTTTCGAGACGTTGATAGTATCCTCTAATTTAATCGTTTCCATATTTCCAAAAATGAACTAGTGAAACCCTATCGTCTAACCAAAATCCTTAGCTCGCTAAATATGTATATAAAATTTGCTGTATTTAGAAACGACCAACGACAACGACTTATCATTTTTAGAAAATTCCTAAACCTTCGTTTTAATATTAAGAAGCTCCACGAATATTTTCAAAGACTTTCGGCACTTAATAAACCTTTCGAAACATTTTTAAACGTCCGTTTTACCCCTATTTAAAACTTGGACCGACAACTATATTTTTATAAATCACCCATGGACTTGACCATAACGCCGCCATATTTTTCCAAACTATTCAAAATTCTTTTACGCCAAAACTAATCAATCAAATCCACTATAATACTAGCCTAACTTCATCGCCATCTTTGTTGCAACTCACAAATCTCACAACCTCTCAACAAGAACAAATTATATATCCGAAATCATCAAAAATCTTCATTAAAATAATTACTCATTTTAATCATTTGAAAATCATAGCACAAACATAGGATCTCGAATCAGTAAGTAAATGAATACATAGCAACAATAAAACGCTAACAATGGAGACTGAATGCGGAGAGTGAGAAACATTTCGAGAAATAGTCATCCCCAGAATAAAGGTAGTCAATCGAATGGATGGAATCTCGCAGGAGATGCTTATATGAAAATGCGGTGGGGAATCTGCCGCAGTCGTTAGTTCAAGGATGAATCAAATCCATTAGCTCAAGAGTCCACAAGTCGGTTAGCTCCATAAACGATTCATGATCGTAAGGATTTGTAACAGCAAAAGTAATAACTTTAAGAATGAGATAAGGTAGTTCAAGGTGGAGCCTTCAGATTCTGCTGAGTGGTAAGACGTGATTGTGTTTCTAGACCTTTTTAACGGATTTCGGTGATTATCGGGATTGAGTTCATACTCGTTTCATATTGGATACCATTAAGCCCACTCATTTATAATTTATTATTTGCATAAAGAAGCGTCCTAATTTATGTTAAAATAATGAATTGGATAAACTACTTATGGGTCGTGTGATTTAATCAATTTATTTATTAAATGAGAGGCGTCCCAAATCCTTTCAAGAAAAAGAATAATTATAACCAAACCCTACTTAAATAGAATTTCTGATACAATACGAATCGTACTCACATAATCTTCAAGGTTGTGGATGACATGTCATGCCAGTAGCGCAAATGAGTATGGAACGAAGTGTTAAAACCTCGCCTCGAAGACTAGAGTAAAACAATCAGGGGAGATCAACATAGAGTTCAAATAGTATGTGTAGAAAACTTAAAAAGTAAATAAGATCAAGTCTTTATGAACGGAGATAACATAGCAATTATTATATCAATCGCTCGTATTAACAATTCCCTGCCCATGACTAAGACTTGTAATACCTTGATTCACACATAATCCATGTAAACCAAAACCTGTTTACGGTTTTACGTGAAAAACGATATTGTAATAAGTATAAGAAAAATAAGTACGAGACCATCTGCACAAATCGCTCACAATGTCTTAGATGAATTTTAGAGACCATTTCTGTCACCACAATGTCTTTAGAACAGTTTTTAATATTATATAGACAAACTTCCATATATGAAATCGGGGAAATATACGTAAGGCAAACGTAAACCGCAGAGAAAAGATAAGCGCAAAGAAAAATAAACGCAGGGCAGAGGTAAACCCATATCATAGCATGCTCAAGGAAAAAATGGTTCTCAGGTATATGCCATAGCAAAAACACGTATAAGGTGCACATAAAAAGCACGTAAGGATCACATACTGGTTATAACTAGACCTAAGTATATTCTAAACCTAGACTATTCTAATCTAACTGGTTCTTCTTAACCTTGGCTCTGATACCAAACTGTCACACCCCTGACGGGCCTGGACTAATACAATCCCAAGGTTTGACGTCATCAATATTTTTGAACACAAAGCACAGAGAACGACCACTAATGAGCGTTTTAAAAATCATAAACGCGTTGCATTGTTTAAAAATTAGAAGAGTATTTTTAACAAGATACAAAAAGAAATTAAACATTTGCGGAAGCTAAGAACATGTACGTAAGCATAAATTTGGTTTTTCAAAAGACAACGTTTATGAATGAAGAAATAAAATCTGATAAAGTATCATATTAGCACTATATTCCACATAGCACGTCAAGAAGTTCCAAAGCAAAATAACCTTGAGAAAAACAATGCTAAAACGGTCAACATAAAAGTTCATGAATCATAGGTTTAAGTAAAACATTTATAAGGATAAAAAACGTTTAGCGAATACAGCTTCACTCAAAGTATTATGAAAAGATGTTTAGCAATTTGAAATGTTTAAACTAAGTATTGTGGACCACAAGATTTCAAAACGTATGTAACATTCATAGCTCAGTTATACGACTTCACATCCAAAACACATGAGACAATTAAACAAATACAGATATCACATGAAAAGTATTTACTGTTGCGCTTAAGCTCATACACCGAAGCTCAATTTAACAGGAAGCATATTATATTTCCAAAAAAATTCTCGCGCTATCAGGTAACTGACCAAGAAATCACCTATGACAATACCGCATGGAATATATACCATTGTTCGGTACCTCCGAAAACTAGTAAGCGATACTATACCCGGGATAGGGATAAATCAGTTCCAATAGATCATATTAAAACACACACGCTCACAATAACCCAGTACGGTCGGTTAAGAAATTAGCAGTTCATGAAAGTTTTCGGGCATTAGTGGTCTACATCGTAACTTATGCCAACACATAACAAAGAAAGTAATCAAAATACTTGAGTCCATAAGTAAAATCACCCAATGTATTCCAAAAGAAACGACATTAAGTATTTCCCTCATATAAGTAAAACAAAGTGTGATATCCATCATGTATCGCTTTGCAAACGAACATTTAATAAATCTTGAAGATCATTTAGAGTAAACAAGTTTGTAAACGAGCATGTTCTCACCCCAAAATAGTAAAGTAAAAGTAGTAAAACGTAGGGCTATGAACTCACCATGATGTTGCAGAATAATTAGCAGAAATGTAAATAATAAGTACAACACAAACAAAAAACGAAACGGCTCGACCAAGAAGATGCAGCTTAACTTAACGGCTATGTTCCACTAGCTTAGGACGACGAATTTGGGGTTTTACGATGGATTAGTGCATCAACGCGACACGTTGATAAAGGATTTGGATTTCAAGTTGTAAGAGTTTAGTGGTTGGTTAAATAAAATAAATCAAAAAGCAAATGCAAAGTATGTAATATATTCCGTATATATTACATATGAAAAAGAAACAATTATATAATTCATATGGTGAATTATATAATAAAGACAAACAACCAAAAGAATAAGTCGCAATATATAATATTTTACAAGTATTATATAAGAAACGTGAGAAAATAATTGTAACAGTATAATTCGACACGTGTTCGAAAATCACCAAGTAAATTAATAAAGAGTTCTTGAATAAAAGTAAACACACGTCTTAAAGTGACGAATTAGATAAATGACGTTTTTAAAGATTTTACAAAAGTTATGGTCGGGAATTATAAAATAATATTTTATAATTTAATCTTTCGTTACGCGATTTAACTAAACTAGTTGTTTTGTTTAAAAAAGTATAGTTTTCGTTTATTTACCGATTTATTGTATCATTACAAATAAAAAATCTTAAAACTATATAACTTTGTCCTTTTATCGGGCTTTCTAAAATAATAAAAGTTTTAGTGAAAATACTAAGTATAGAAATTTTTAGAAATTTCGATATGACATATTCGTTTATACAACGCTTCCTATATTTACAAAATTTAATGTTTTCTACTTTAATCAATCAATGTTTCAATTTATCCGCGTGTTTTAATTTTATAACTAGACGAGACCAATTACTAACAAAAATAAGCAAAACCAAACACATCCTAACTGCTTATACCAAACGCACCCTAACTGCTGTTAAACCCAGAAACAAACACCCCTTTGGGGTTGTTAACCCCAAAACCAAACACCCTTGTTATGTTGATAAACCCTGAACCAAACGCCCCTGTAAACGCAGATCCAAACGCCCCTCATGGGCCGATATCCACAGAAACAAACACCCTCATAGGGCTGCTACAAAACGCAGAAACAAGCACCCTTTTGGGTTGTAATACGCAGCAAACAAACACCCTCATTTTGCTATCAAAAAACCCGAATTAAAAGAACCAATACAAGAAAACAAAAATAAGTTAAAACAAACAAAACCATACGTTATTTAGTTTTTATATATAAAAAAAATAACCCATCCAAACTCAGAGTACAAGAGGGGTGATGGTGGTTTCGGTGAGGTGGTGACAGCGGCTGTGATGATAGCGTGTAGGAGATGGACGTGGTGGTGGGGTGGCGTCGGGGTGAGGAGATGATGTGGTGTTTCGAGATGGAGAGTGACGAAATGGTGGTGAGGCGAAAGTGGGGTTCGCTGTGGTGGTTGTAGTGGTGACGAGGAGAGGATGGTGATGAGGAAGAGATGGTGGTGAGGTGGACGTAGCGGTGGTGGCGTGATGGGGGTGGCGGCGGTAGTGGTGTTGCGGTTGCGGGGAGATGGCAGCGAAGGTGATATGGTGGTGGAGATGAAGATAATGCTGAGAGGGTGACGACTGCGGTGTGGCAGCGGCGGTGGATGGCCAGAATCCGGCAGGAATCTGGCCGGAAATAGGTGAGAGGCGTCGGAAAAGTATAAGGGAGGGAGGAGTGTGTGTGTATGTGCTAGGGTTATGATAAAAATGAGAAAACCCTAAATTGGGTTGCATATATATACTAGAAACTTTGTAAATAAATTGTCAAGTATAAAATAGTTTAGGGGTGATGGTGAAAATTATTTTCATCGGGACCAAAAGTGTAATTTTTGTTAAATATTGGTTCGGGACTCGATTAGGTTAGTTAACGTTTGATTTATGACACGAAAATTACGCCATTGCGTTCCAAATGATTTTTCCCAATAAAATGAGTATTTACATGACTATATTTCAGAAATGTTTTATAAAGTCATTTAAAATATTTATTATTCATTTGTGTAGTCACCACGCAAGCTTTGACCGTAAAAATAAAACTTTATTTTGAACATTCGCGTTTTTAAATAAACGCTGTTGAATAAAATGTAAAATAATTTATTAAATATTTTTATTTAATAAAATGTGTTAATTAAATATAAATTTAATTCTTCTTGTGTCGGTACGCGTTGCGTGCGGTGTTCAAAACTTTGCGAGGCTATTTAAGTCATTTTCTGCTTGGTTTCGTGTCTCGGGTAAAACTGAAAAGTTGTCCGAAATGTCGTTTTACATCAAATTGTTTTAGAGTCCAAGTCGTGAAAACGTAATTTAGTGGGTCGTTTTTGATAAGTCAACTTAGGAATAACATATATCTTCTCGTTTTAAAGTCAAATAAGTTTGAAAAATAAATTTGTAAATGAGAGATAATAATAATAATTATGATTTATTATTTAAATACGTTTCAAAAATTTACATGCTACGCGGTAATCGTTTTTATGTGACCGTAAAAGGTCAAAAAGTCAAAAAGTCAAAAAGTCAAAAAGTCAAGTCGGAACCAAAAGTCAAAGGGTAAAATAGAAATTTAAAGTTCTGAAATTTGCGGGGTGTGACATTACCTACCCCTTAAAAGGAATCCCGTCCCGGGATTCGATTTTTGTTAACCGATGGTGTGTCCAAGAAAAGATTTAAGATTTTTAAATAACTAGTTTTAGACATGACGTTGATACTTTATTCAGCAAAATTTGATGTTTCGACACTTCTTAATAAACATAAATTTTGGCTAGGTTTGACCAGATAAAACTCATATTGGGGTATGTCGAGCAAATTTGCCGAGTTGCTACAAATGTGGTGCCTTGAACCACATGAGCAAAGATTGTAAGAAGCCGATGATCTTGTGTTATAATTGTAATCAATTAGGGCACAAGTCAAATGAATGTCCGAACCCGAAGGCGATTGAAGCTAAACCCTTAAAATTGGTGAAGGAAGAAAAAGTGGAGAAGGCATGGATTCCAAACCCAACGGCTCGTGTTTATATGATGGCTACGAAAGAAGATAAAGTGAAACCTAACGTTGTCACAGGTACAATTCTTGTCAATTCCAAACCCACTCGTGTGTTATACGATTCGGGTGCAAGTGTCTCATTCGTGTCTTATGAATTTAGCAAAAACTTATCCATTCCACCAAATAAACTTCCTCTTCCTTTAAAGTTGAAATCGCGGTTGATTAATGTGTTTCTAATGTGTAATCGGAAGTGGAGATAGAAATTAATGATAGCGTATTTAGAATTGATTTGATTCCCATAATGTTAGGAGTATTTGATATAGTAATTGGTATGGATTGGCTTGATAAATATAACGCCAATATCTTATGTAGTCAAAAGCTAGTCCGGGTGATGAATCCTCAAGGTCGTGAGATCATTATTTATGGAGATAGAAGGAAGGGTGATCTTAAGTTATGTTCTGTAATGAAGGCTTGGAGATATTTGTCACGTGGTTGCCATGCTTTTATGGCACATGTAATAAATACAAATTTTGAAAAGAAAAGTGTAGAAGATGTTCCAATTGTTAACGAATTTCTTGACGTCTTTCCTGAAGAATTGTCGGGTATCCCGCCCGAAAGGCAAGTCGAGTTTCGAATCGATCTTATTCCGGGTGATTAATTAATTTTATTTAGTTTAGTGTAATCAATTATCTAATTCTTTTTGTATTTATTTGCACTTTTTTAGGTGTTTTAATTCCGCATTTAATTATTTTAAATTAGTATTAGTTCTGACTGTTCACCTGATAGCATTATCCACCAGTTGGATACGACGTATCAACCTGCTGACCAGGACATCGTATTGAGTTTACTGTCTAAACGGAACGGTATCTGTTTACAAGACCAATACGACGTTATTCAGTAAGCTGAATTCGCGTCTCAGTTTCAACGACCCATACGGGAATTCAGATTAATTGAATACCCGGCGTTATTCGTCATCTAATACGTAACCATAGTAAAACTCCTATGTTTGCTATCACGGCTTAATTCCTCTCCTCAGGACATTATCACTACTGATTCTGTTGTCATTTGTTTTTAGGGTAGTGCCTGACAAGAGTTCGACGACAGGAACTATTTTTACCTTTTAAAAACCCAGAACAAAAATTTCGCTCAAAAAGGAGGCTCTTCGATACACCTAGTCTCATAGATTCGAATTAACCTGAGTTCGATCACATTTTTGACATCAAGGAATAATCAGAGGAAAGGGAAAGAGAAACAATGACGGAAACAATGGAGCAGTATATGAGCAAAACCCGAGAAAATTACGGGTCGGGCGTTACTAGGCCTACGATCAACCAAGATACCCCCTTTGAATTGAAGGGGAAATTTCTTAAAGAACTTCGTGACAATACTTTCAGTGGCTCGGAACACGAAGATGCAAACGAGCACATCAAAAATGGTTCTAGAGATTGTTGACTTATTTCACATCCCAAAAGTAACTCAAGATCAAATCATTGCTACGAGCCATTCCCAGGTCTCCCTTACTGGAGCTGAAAGTAGATGGTAAGGAAACCAGCCATCAGGTTCAATACAACTTGGGAGATCCTCAAAACTAAGTTTCTGAACAAATACTATCCACCTGCACGCACCGCAAAGAAAATGGAGAAAATTAACAGACTTACAGGCCGGAACCCAGATGAAAGCCTTTTCTCGAGCATGGGAAAGACTTTAGAAAGAATTACTGTATGAAGTGTCCTCAACTTATTTGACTCGACAGAGCAGGAGTTATCTTGTTTTACAGGGGTTGACTGTTCCAACTTGACAGATCCTGGACTAAAGGGTTACATACTTCCAAAACTGCTTGCTGTGTAAAAATAGCCCATTAAAGAAGAGTTTTTCTTTTTTTTCTTTGTGAATACTCTCACAAAATGACAATGGAATATATCCTAGACCTGAAGTACTAAAACTTCTGACGGGCTTGCTGTTATCCAAGCCATCTCATAATCTCGGTCGAGAAATAAAGTAAGTAAACTGAGAACAGATTCATGTGCGCTGCTCAAGTCGGAATGCGAACTATGCAAAGGGACCATCACTATACAAAGATTGTCCATCAAAAGGAAGAGAATGGGGAAAATTTTGGAAGAATCCTTCTTTTACTCAGTTCGGGTGCACCCTATCAACCTGGAGGACAGTATAGAGCAGCAGGGCAGGGATTCTACCAACGAAATAATGGAAATTCTTCGTATCCTGATCGGAGACCAATCTGGAAGAATCACTAACCAAATTCATGGCAGAATCAGCTAAAAGGCTTGAAGAAAACTCGAACATAATCAAGGAGATCTGAGATTTACCGATGCGCCATAAGATAAACCCAAGGTGCTTCAATTAAGATCTTGGAAATACAAATGGACATATGAGAAAAGTCCTTGCAAGTGGAAAGCGAGAGCGAGGGTTTTGGAAAGCCTGCCATCTTACGGAAACAAACCCTCGAGAACCAAGTTAAATCGATCTCAACTGCTAAAGCTGATTTCTCTGAGATACGCCGTATCAGGCATGAGCCATACGCCCGTTCGGGCCACCACACAACAAAAAAAGCCTTTGTCTGAAAAATAGTCCCTTTTCCAGATGATACAAAACTCTCGGCTTGTGATGATTGGAGAGATGACAAAGATGTGAAGATTCTGATATATATGATTCACTCCTCTGTCTCAAAAGGGAAAAAAAAGGACCCCGTAGTGAGCTTTACTTTACCTTGTTTTATTCATAATATCTGATTTTGCTATAAAGCTCTTGTTGAATTTGAAGAACAGTGTGGGGAGCATTATGCACATTCTCTACCTAACCAACCTAGGGTCCAGAATTTATATCCCAACTAGGTTGACATCGAATGGCTAATCCCGAACCATTAAAACAAACAAGGGGTATTGCCAAAAATGTTGCTAGATAAGGATAGGAAAATTTTTTTTTTCCTATAGGACTTTATTATCTTGGGACAGGTACCGAGGATAATGATGTCCCTTTAATCCTCGGTAGCCATTCTTGTCAACTGCCCATTCCAAGATCGATGTTTTCAAAAAGAATGATTACTTTAAGGGTCGGGGAAGAAAAACTTGTTTTTAAAAGTGTTAAGCCCGCCACTAGCATAATCAAAAGGGTCTTTGTAATAAAAAGTCTTGATTCGAAAACAAACTTTATCAGAGAGGGTGATGAATCATTCGACCCAATTTATGGTTGCTACATAGAACTAAATGATTTGGATACACCTTTAGAAACTAAAACGGATCAAGATGATTTTGTACCAATTTTTGTTAAAACCGGCTCTTATAAGATGGAATTTTCTTGTGTAATCGGGTATAAGTATGTTATCACTGACCTCCTCCCTTTCTTACCCATTAACCTAATGTCTAAAAGTTTTTACTATTCCATATTTGGGGACAAGGATGAAGGGAAGAGTCATGCCGGGACTTTGATCGATATACCTGTTTTTGTTGGAAGTTTTTCTATTATTTCAGGTTTTACCATCATTGACGATGATGATATGACAAAAGACGTTGTGCTCGGCATGAAATTTTGCAAGAAGTACGCATCATGCCAAAGGATTATGAAGAGATTCACTCTCAGGAATAATTGCGAGCGAATTATGGAGGATGAATAAATATGAAATAAAGAAAGGAGAAAAGGTCAAAACTTAAAGGAAACCGCTGTGAAACAAAAGTGCTTATCGGGAGACAACCCGGTCATTTTAAATTATTTATCGCATTCTAATTGTTTGTTGAATTTTAATTTTTCTACAAGAGTCATGTATTCCAGACATTACATACGCATATCAAACCAGTCTGGATACGGGCATTATGCATGTCTAGGACGTTAATCGTTTAAAAACTTAATTATTTTTAATTTCCCAGTACTTTAATTGATTCTACAGGAAAAATACGGCGTATCTTAGGGTTTGGGATACGACGTATTGACTTATGTACAGTTGTGTGTTTAATTGTTTTATTGTACCATTGTAGCGAGATAGAATTTGCACTTGTCTTCTAACCTTCTACAGGACCTTGCTGAAATTATGATATGGTATATGCTGAAAAAGACTTGTGTTGAACTTATCCGGGCATTCTGAAGCCCTAGTCAACACACTTTTTGCTCATAGACACTCATTAAGGAGAATTATCACGAGCAAAACATCAGGGAGTTTTCCGTTCTAATTCTATTTTCACTTATTATTTAATTGTTTTATCTATACAACGAGGACGTTGTATAATTTAAGTGGTGGGATGGAGAATTAGAACGTACTTGTCTTCTTTTTTACAAAATCATGCCAACAGTGCTTAAAAATGGTCAAAAAGAATTCTGGCATGAACTTTGTAAAAATCACCTAGTACATTTACTAGGCACTATAAACCCTTGATACATTATTGTGTGATTATACAGCCTAATTCCGTTTCCAAACTGTCTACTAAATTCCATAAATTTATGAGTGTGCCGGTGATGTAGTGGACTTTAGAAAAATGGCCTGGTATATCACTCCGAGGATACCGCACAGTGCATTAGTACTATGGATTTAGTATGGACAAAAAACATGTTCAACTGATAAATTTCTCGGATTAAAAACAAAATTATCCCTTACATGTGTATAAAAATAACTAAATTCACTAGTTAGTTAACACCCGGTTTGTACCCATTGGTTACTTCTTATTTTTAGGAGTAAAATCCCCTAAAACAACCTGTTAAGCCATTCCTTTCTTTTTGTACATCATATTATATGTTTCGTTAGACCTTTGCACCTTAGCCTACCGTGTAGATTAAGCCTATTTGTCTATGTTTCTAGTTGCTTTTGTGTAAAGTCTTGTATTTCCTGTGTTCAAAACGTGAAATTTTTTTATCTTGTCATTGGTCCGGGAAAATTGCACAATGCAATGGGAAAATATGTAGCTCGTAAGTTTTGCTACTTTTCGCTATTATGAATTATGTCCGATGAAGAAGTATATAAGGTAAAAGATTTATCCGGATAATTGATGAAAGTGAGGAGAAGGTGGAATCAAACCGAGGTTTATTATGCATTATGAAAAAAAAGCAAAAAAAAGAGAGGAGGAAGAGAAATAGTCATTTCAAAAGAAGTTTATATCGAAGGAATCACTTGGAAGGATCGATTATTCGTTGATACGTTACAAAAATCAACGTGTTTAAGTTTTATAAAAAGTGGGATAATCCATTGTGTGTAAAAAGTATGTAAGTGCGGGATCGTAAGGGAAGTTGACGTATGGGGAATGTGAACTTTGGTTGTCTTTGTCATTTCTGTGATCGAGGCGTCTGTCTATATACTCGAGTCTTTGTCGTTGCATTTGCTTGTGTGATTGAGATTTGGTTGCTAAAGACTTGCTTGAGGTGAGTTCTCGTAGCCTCATTTTTTTTAATGTTTTTCCGTTGGGGAAATGATACTCAAATGTGTTTTGAACTGTTTTAAATTGAACTGTGCGAAATGTGGTTTTGTTTTTGGGACAAGATATATGCTTATGACTGCTATGTGAATATTATATGTTGTAAGATTGTTTGGATCGGAGGGGTACACCTATCCCAATATTTGTGTGGTTATTGGAGCGGATGGGTACGCCTACCCTGGTATGTGTGAGGTCTTTCCCTAATCTAGTGCTCCAGCTGGTAGGCCCTTTAGGTGCGTAAGTGACATATGGTGATCGACTAGCGGGATTTCTAGGTCGTGTTACATGTTTAGCGGGGATGCTAAGTCATGAGTTGTTTGCATATATTCACTGTTATATTGCACTATTGTCCACTGTTTTGAAATATTGGCACAGCTTTTGGGTTTAAGGTCAAACCTACGAGCTTACCAACATTATTGTTGACGTTTTCGAGTATCATTTTCAGGTGAAGTGAAAGAGGAATAAGTTGGTGATATGTGATATCAGACTTAGAAGTATCCCATGTGGATTTTTTCATGTGGAGTCTTGCTTGTTTATTTTATTTGATTTTAGTATTTGGAAGGTTTTTGTTGATAGAAATAATGTCTAAAAACATTATTAATATTTTTCACATCTTTACGTTTTGATAATCACAAAATATAAAAACGTTCAATGTAAAATTAAACGTAAACAAGTAATTAGTAGTAAATTTTTATTTCGAAAATTATATCACTTAAAGGTATGAATAAATAAATGCTTAATGCATTTTATGATCAAAAGAAATTTTTATTCAACCTCACACTTTTATAAAATGTTGTAAACATTTTTATAAACATTTCAAAACATTTTTTACAATTAAAAGATATGTTTTATTCAAAATAAACATTTTGAAATTTAAATTTTCGGACCTAAAATGGCTAGAAAGTTCCAAAAAATTCTCCCTACACAAAAGGATAAACTGGAGAGCGCCTAGTCTAGGGCGGCCCCCTCAAATACACGGGCGGCCCCCTTAAAATTAAGGGGACCGCCCACCTATTTAAGGGGACCGCCCATAGGTAGATGCTCCTCCAGTTTGTCTTATAAATGCTGGAATTTTCCCCACTATTTTCTTACCTTTTGCACTCATTCTTTCTAATCAAAAACAGCCCACACATCTCATTAAAATTCTTTGATTATTTAATCATAAAGCTTTGTTTCCAAGTGATCCAAGCTCAATTACTCAAGTGCAAGAGAAGAATACTTCCATCATCAAGTGAAGAAGTATTACACCTCAAGTGTGTGTTGCAATCTTGTTGCATCCATATCATAACTTGTAAATCATTTGTAAATCTTGTAATGTTGTGTAGTTGTTAGATCTATGTGATTGTTGTAAGTATAGTTGGATCTTGGTGATCTTTCCTAGTAGTGTTAGTTAGGTGTGTTTATAGTAGTGGCTTGGTGAAGTTGTGGTGTGAAGAAATCTAAGGTGTGAAGAAGTTGTGTAGTCGTGATCAAGTCGTGAAGAAAAGTTATACAGTGAAGTTGTGAAGTTGTGGTAGATTGATTCTAGCTAAGATTATAACTCGACATCTAGCTTAGTGTCGGAAATCAAGATAAGCGAAAGTTGTGTAAGGTTTTCTCTGCCATAAGGGAGCTTGTTGACATAGTGAAGAAAACTCTCGAGTTAGGTGCTCGAGGAGTGGAGCAGGGCGAAGAGGTGCTTCGTTACCGAACCACTATAAATCATCGCGTTGTGGTTTGATTGTTATTACTCTTATCTCTTGTCTTATATTATTTTCTCATACGATCCTATTAATTGTTTAGATAAGTATATTGTTCATATTGTGCAAGTGTTGAATTAACATAAAATCGAATCTAGAATATTTACAAACACTTTAAAACCTTAAATTAAAAAGCGGTAAACTATTCAACCCCCCCCCCCCTTCTAGTTTTCCACAATTGGTATCAAGAGCCACGTCAAACAAGATTTTTAAAATAAATTGTATTTTAAAACTTG
>BQNB010028210.1:0-56881 GCA_026074375.1 Tanacetum coccineum | reverse complement strand
AGTTTCGCTTATTTGGTTCTGTAACAAATAGGTATCATATTAAGTTTTCAGATTTATATCATAGTTGGACGCGTTTTCTTTATTAATATAATGGTATATATGTTTCTTCAAGTTGAGCCTCGAGTGGCAGGCATACATCTCCCGCACACATAAACTAAGAAAGGCTTTCATATCTGTTAAAGGCATATATTACCAGGTACAATGATCGTGCCATATCTGTGTGGTTTTTGGGTATCTTTAATTTTACCCAATGCAAGTTTAACGATTAATTTCTGTTAGGTTGACGATCAAAAGGTTGGTTGACTCCTCATGCACTCCAACAAGTGATGCCTCAAGATGTTGATTACAAGATTATGCTTACCTTCTTAGTGTTCTATGAGGTTTGTCGATCAAATTTTCGTACATTCGTTTTAAGTTTGGACTAAATTCCAATGACTTGGTACTTGCACGCATACTTCTATCTAATGTGCAGACTCTTCTTGGTTTTGTCAATTTCAAACTTCGAGTTGATTAACGGAAATTTGATTATTGTTTGGTATTAGAATTTGGACCATAATGCTTATTTTATAAGTAGGTTATTAGAATTATTATTCATATCATATTTGGGGCGTTTGAATTATTAGAGTTCGTTTTTCAAGTTATTTATTAACTTGATTTTGTTTGATACGGATAATAAGTTTGAGGTTGGATCGTAATACTTATCAAGTAAGTGGGTCATTAGAATTTGAATTTGGTATTTGGAATTTGAAGATCGATTTGGTGTTTGAAGACTTGGTAATAATCAGGTCGTTTGGAATTTGTTCGATCGTTTGAAAATTTGTTAGTTTGAAAATTTAGATCTTCGTTTGTCGGGCTTTTGAAGTTGGTTCCCTGAATTTGATTGACTTTGTTGAAGATCGTTTGAGCCGTTTTGCTTGTTTGGTTGACCGTGATTGAATTTGTCGGTTAACGTTTGATTGTTCGTTTTAAAGTCATCGACATTTGCTTTGGATCGATTTTGTTTGGGATTGCTTTTGAGAAATTTCTCCTATTCCGTTTATTAACGGAAGGCGAGCTTTAATGATCGGACTAGCAGGTTATGCTAACATGTACCTTTAAGCGACATGTTTGGATCTGATAAAACAAACAAGGTAAATGGGTAAAAAAGGTTGTAACTTTTGGTGCAGGTTGACCCAAAACACTTATTGTCCAAATTTGTAAATTTATATAAATAGATAGTGCCAAATTTAGTTATAAATTCTGCTATTCCAATGAACACTTTTAAAGTGGTTCATGAATTATTGCTAGTGATACATGTTAAAGAGTCTTTATACGTATGTGGCAGATTTGCAGGTATAAGGAACACTGTTGGGATTTTGAGCAGCTTATCGGGTAGGGTGGCATGCTGCCATCACATTCTGTAACAGTCACCGCTCTTGCGGTTGCTGTTGGCTTACATGATGACCTTGGCGGTTCTACTTTTGCCACTGCACTGATTTTAGCTTGCATCGTATGACCTTTTTCTTTAATAATTAAGTTTCTTTGATTTGTATTATGGAACTACATGGTGTTGTAACTCAGGTTCTCAAAGAATGATGCTTTTGGAGGGATTGTTGTAAATACAGTAGTTCAAATATAGAACCAAGAGAAATAATTCCAATACCAGTGGTGTAGAATCGGAGGCGAATGCTCGTGAACAAGCTCGAGAGAGAGAATAGCAACAAAGGATGACTGACATTAACTCGGTGTTGAAGAAGTTTACTGATTCACGCCCTCCGCCTTAGTTGGATAACATCATACTATCATTTTGATCATTTTGAATATTTGGATAGTTTCATCTTGAATGTTTTAAATGCATCGGATTTCATTTCGATTTGACTGCAACTTTTGTGATTTTAATGTTAAATCTCTGTAATGAATCTATTTAATTTTGTATTACTCATTTTATTTATTAGCTCTTTTTAGTTATTTTAGATACTGGTTTAAATAAATAAGAGCTTTATTGAAAAAAAATTAATTGTAATTTTCCCATAAATCTGTGACTGTTTACCGACAGATTTCTAACAGAAGTTTCTGATGCTTTTCTGACCGAAAATTTACCGACGGATTTGCGACGAGCAATTACTGACAGAATTATGACGCGTGTCGTCTGTCGGTGTTTCCGACAGAGTTCCAACTGATAAAAATTAGCGACCATGAAAAATCCGACAGCCTATTTCCGTCGCTAATCTGTTGGAATCACCTATTACCGACGGATTTCCGACAGAAAAGCCCGTCGCTATAGACCTGATATGTAGTAGTGCAGTAGGATTGAGCAGTAGCTCTCACCGCTCCTTTGTCAAAGCTTTTTAAATAAGCATTGAAAAAGTAGCTTTCTTAAAAATTAGCACCGCTCCTTTGCCAAACGACTAATAAAAATCAAAACGCTCACCACTCATTTTGCCAAACAAGCACTAAAAATCAAAATGCTTTTACTCACCGCTCACCGCCCCAAAAAACTCCACCACCGCTCTGTGCCAAACATACTCTTAGTGGGGTGACGCGTCAATTTTGTCCCACACTAGTAGTCAAGCGCCACCATTGTGGCCAACCTTAGATTGTGTTTTCTTTTCATTATTTATTATTTATGTCTGATTTGTAAAATTATATGTCTGATTTATAAAATTATTTTTACGAGAAAAGAAGTGGATAGTGGTAAATTAAAAAAATATGAGCCAATTGCAATACTAAATAAGGCGAGAAATATACACACAACACAAACGAAGAACTAGCTAAACTTTTTTAAAGAATTTCTTTGGAATTTGAGCATGTTAAAACATTTTGTTTTATTCTTCATTTTTTACTTTGTGCATGTTAGGGTTGTAAACGAACTGAACGTTCAGTGAACATTTCATGAAACGTTTGGTAAAAAGTTCGTTTATTTATTAAATGAACGAACATGAACATTATTTTACGTTCGTTTAGTTAAATGAACGAACATGGACAAAAGTTTCGTCTATTCGTTTATGTTCGTGAACGTCCGATTATGTGTTTATTAATGTTCTTTTATGTTCATTATTTGTTTATGTTCATATTTATATCTTTTAATTGCATACTTTTAAAACTCGTATGTTTAAACAAAATAACACTTATAAAACAAAATATTATGCATAATTTGATATATTTAATGTTCTTTTTCTACGTTTATTTGTGTTCGATCGTTTATGTTCGTTTAAGGTTCGTTTAGTTTCTTAACGAACGAACATAAACGAACACGAACAACTCATTTTCTTAATAAATGAACATGAACAAGAAAATTCGTCCGTTTAAGCGTTTGTGTTCGTTTATTTGTCCGGTTAAAATTACATGAACGAACATGAACAAGGCTCAACTCGTGTTCGTCCGATTCGTTTACAGCCCTAGTGCATGTACTTATGAGCATATTATATTGATAGTATTCATGGGTGGACTAGTATGGCTAGCTAGCCGTATCTCTCGTGTTAATAATGTTTGGTAAAGCTCCAAATTGTAACGGTCATATTTTAGTTTTATGCCTCAAATCATTTAAAGATTGAATACATTTGGGTTTTGCTAACCACCATCCTTAGGTGTGTTGGGTTTAATAAACTAGGTAACAAGTTTAGCTATGAGTACGCATCAGATGGATCTAGTTTTAGCATATAGATTAACACACAAATTAAACAAGTAATATACTAACTTTTTGTTTATTGAGTTAAATCAATAAACGAGAATAGATCTTGAAAACAGATTAGTGGTTAAATTACCATCTCTACGGTTGCTCACACAAACACGTCAACCAAGTATGAGTTTATTGCTAGCCAACCTTCACGATCAAACAACAATTGTCAAATCAAACAAACCAAAACACACCCTTTGTGTGCCCTTGAAGTCGAACCAAAGCAAACCCTAATTAGGGTTTATGACAAAACCCTAATTCTCAAAACCCTTGAAGTGTATTCGTCAATCAAGGAAGAACCACCAAATAAATACCAAGTATACCTTGAATCGTCTAGCAAGGAGATCAAGCAAAACCAAGAACCCTAAAGGCGATTTAGGGCTCACGGTTTAGGGATAAAACCGAAAACCCTAATGAGTTAGGGTTTCGGCGATTTGGGTGAGAAAACCGAAAAACCCTAAAGGATTAGGGATTCGGCCGATTGGGTTTTAGGGAGAGGGAGAGAGCACCAAAAATTCTTTAGGTGATTTAGGGATTGGATGAAATCAAGAATGAGGGATAGAAGGTGTTTTTATATAGGCACCCCAACACCCTAATTCTTATAGGATAAGATTAGTATAAATTATATAATTAAAACAAATCTTCTCCCCTTCCTTTTTCTCTCCCTATAGGCCGGCCAAACACCCCTTGTAGAACCTTCCAAGGAGTCGGCCAAACATGGGGATCCTTGAGGTTCGGGTATTGTCCGGTTTTGTCCCTTGGTTCTATATTTAGAATGTCCATTAAATTAATTAAACAAGTAACTAATTTAATGACTATTTAAATATATGTTTCGTGAAGTAAAACATACTCTTCGTGTTTAACGTGTGTGCCCCCAATAGGCTCACATGCTTCTAATCGTATAACATGCGGATTCAACTACCATATTCCAACAGCTCCCACTTAGGAGTTGGAGTAGCAGACTTACATTTATACCAACAATAGCAACGTCTAGCAACACACTTATTGTCATAAATCAGAAATACTTGAGATAAAGTTTCAAGAACAATCTCAGCTTTTAATGGTTATGTATTACTTGTAATTATCATCCATTTGTTACAGATACCGTTAAACCATGGATATGGATCCTAACTCATTCCATATAGTTTAACCATTTTGTTTCTCGTTATAAAAGTTAATTCAGATCTACCAAATGTAATCAAGAATCATCTTGAATTACACTTTGGGTGCGGCCACACAATCATCTGATTAATTCTGGAGAGGCGCCATGGTATCAAATGGTACATATCAAGCGGAGGAACAAACTCTTTGTTGACTACAAGTGTTGTGGATGCTGCATCACATCACTTCCAAGAATAACCTTTATAACTACCATTTTCAGGTTAGCGTTTGACTTATAATCAAAAAGTGATATCCACACATGCAGAACTTGTTTGTATCTCAAGTCTAAGGATGACTTATTTAACCATTTTCGATATCTTACTCATGACTAAGGATCCAAAAGTAAATATTCAAAGGTTGGGGCGTCCAATATGCATCCCTTGTGAATAACATGTGAGTTCGATGGGAACAATCCACATATTCAAATAATACAACCAACACTCACATTTGTCTAAATTTAACAATATTATCATATTGTTAACCGACAATGGACCAATTTAGAATGATAAAATTATTCAAGGATTAAACATGCAAATATATGATAACAATTTTTATATGTATGAATAACAAATACCATGTATCTTTATTCATTAGAAAGTAAAAATTGTCTTACAATCCCAATTATACAAATACTAAAAACAGATATGCATTAAACTAATTAGCAAGTTGAAGTCCAATGTTTCCAACATTCTCAACTATTTCTTTACAAGACAGCTAAAAAGTTATCTGAGTAAACTTTCTGAATACTTGTTTCAAATTCACAAATTTGTGAAGAATTTGAATGATATGATGAGTGTCGTATGTATATTTGCATACTATTGCAAATATCATAGTATGGAAATGTGACCGTACCTTTAATGGGGTATTTGAAGTCAACAACATACATATCTCAGACAGTCATCTTTACAGTTTTTTAAAATGTAAAGTATTCTCATTCTTTAATGTGTAATACAACAATGCTTTTAACTGAGCATATCTATATAGTATATTTATCATAAAAGATAAAATCATACTTTAACTAGGATTGATTATTCTCTAGCATCATGTGTACTCAAACAACACTATGCCTTATATAATCGTAAACATTTGTTTTAATAGTCATCTTGTAACAACCGAAAATTTTCAAAATTTTAAATGACTATTTTACCCTTTGAAATTTCGGGTCCGACTTGACTTTTTGACTTTTGATCTTTTATTGTCACATAAAAACGATTACCGCGTAGCCGGATATTTTTTGGAACATATTTAAATAATAAATCACATTTATTATTACATATCTCTCATGTACAAATTTGTTTTTAACTTATTTGTCTTGAAAACGAGAAGATATATGTTATTCCTAAGTTGACTTATCAAAAACGACCCGCTAAATCACGTTTTCATGACTCGGACTCTAAAGCAATTTGATGTAAAACGACATTCCGGACAACTTTTTAGTTTTGCCCGAGACCCGAAAACAAGCAGAAGATGACCGAAATACCCTCACAAAATTTTAGAAACGAGAACAACGCGTACCGACACAAAATAATTAAATTTATATTTAATTATCACAATTTACTTAATAAAAATATTTAATAAATTATGGATCAATTTATTCAAGAACATTGTCGTAAAACGCGAATATTTAAATTAAAGTTTTATTTACGGACAAAAGGTACCCGATGGCTACACAAATAAATAATAAGCATTTAAATAAATTTTGTAAAACATTTATAAAATGCTAGTCATGTAAATACTCATTTTCGTAGGAAAAACTATTTGGAACGCAATGGCGCAACTTTCGTGTCTTGAATCAATCGTTAACTATCTTAAACGAGTCCCGAACCATTATTTAACAAAAATTACATTTTTGGTCCCTCTGGTAATATTTACAGCATACACCCTAGTCTCTTATACACTTTTCATTTTTAATAACTTTTAAATATATAAATCTAACATTAGGGTTTCACCATATATACAACCTAACCACACACACTCCCTCTCTAAAATCCGGGAACCGCCTCCGGCCACCTCCGGCCACCCCATCGCCACCCCACCACCTGCCACCTAACCCATCATCATCTGCACCCCGTCACCATCATCATCACGTCACCGTCATCACCAATACCACGCACCACTACCACAACCACCACTCCTACCGCCACCCTACGTCACCAACATCATTGTTGCCATCACCTCAGCCGTCACCATCACCATAGGGTGCGTTTGGTTTTAAAAACACCAGCATAGGGTGCGTTTGGTTTGGTAGAAACACCACCATAGGGTATGTTTGGTTTTCTTAGCACTAAGGGTGCGTTTGGTTTTGATTATAACAGCACCGAGGGTGCGTTTGGATTTGGGTTTGGTTTTTATAACAGCACCAAGGGTGCGTTTGATTTCGATAGTCACCAAAAGGGTGCGTTTGGTTGTTATTAACAACATAGGGTGCGTTTGGGTTATCAAAAGCACCAAAAAGGGTGCGTTTGGTTTTAGCAACTACACCATAAGGGTGCGTTTGGTTGTTATTAACATACATAAATGGGGGCGTTTGGGTTAAACAAAAGAACAATAGGGTGTCGTTTGGTTAGCAAGAAAATCGATAAGGGACGAGTTTAGGTTAGCAAAAACCGAATAGGGTGCGTTAAGAGTTAAGCATAAAGACCGAATAGTGTGCGTTGGGTTAGTCAGAACACATAAGAAGGGCGTTTTTGGGTGAAGAGAAAAACAATAAGGGGGGAGCGTTTGGTTTAGCAGTTTCACCATAAGGGTGCGTTTGGTTTAACAGAAACATCGAAAGGGTGCGTTTGGGTTAACAGGTTAACCACAAGGGTGCGTTTGGTTTATATAAATCGGCTTATATAAACATGTTAAGTTTTGGTAAAATATAAAATCGTATAAAGTGGTGGTTAAAATGGTTAAATAAATGTGCTACTTATTATTTTGTATCCTATTCGATCTCGTTTATATATATAATAATATATATAAAGTGTGGTAAATATATTATATATATATAATTTATATATTATATATATATATATATTATATATATATAATATAATATATAATATTCAGAAACATCGGCGAGTATTGAAACATTTATTGTATTAAATGAAAGACATTGGAATTTTATATAAACATAAAGAAACGTTGGTTATAAACGAATAGATCATAAGCCCGAAAAAATCTATAAACTACTTATACTTAAACAAAATTATCATTATAATTTCTATTATCTTAGAAAAACCGATAAAAGACGAAGTTATATAGTCTTAAGATTGTTTAATTTATAATTATACAATAACTAGATAAACAAACGAGAACTATACTTTTACAAATAAACAACTATTTTTAGCTACATAAACCCTTGTTGATAGTATGAAGAATATTTTCGCAAAGAAAAAAAAATACTAAATTATAAAATATTATTTTATAATTCCCGACTAGAAGATAAAGTCATAAATTTTGTAAAAGCTTTGAAAACATCGTTTATATATATATATATATATATATATATATATATATATATATATATATATATATATATCTATAGATGTATATAGTATATATAGATAAAATAATAAAAGAATGAGATCAAGTGAAAAGGAAAAAACAAAATATAAGAAGAATAAAGAATGGATTCTAAGTCCACACATTTCAAATAGATGTGAGAAGTTGTAAGGGGAGATGTATCCTTTTTTTCTAGGTGCATCGAAACTGTGTAGTTATGGTTTCTCTCATCATTCTCATATATAAATATATATATATATATATATATTATATATATATAAATATAATATAGATATATTATATAATATAATATATATATTATACTATAATATATATATAAAAATATATATTATATAATATATATATTTGATAACACGCGAGTATTGCAACATTGATTGATTAAGTGGAAAAAACATTGAATTTTATAAACATGGGAAACGTTGTATAAACGAATAGATCATGCCGAAAAATCTATAAACTACTATACTTAATAAATTTCATTATAATTTTTATTATCTTAGAAAAACCGATAAAAGACGAAGTTATATAGTCTTAAGATTGTTTAATTTATAATTATACAATAACTAGATAAACAAACAAGAACTATACTTTTACAAATGAGACAACTATTTTAGCTACAACCCGTCAAGAAAACGAAATACTAAATTATAAATTATTTTATAATTCCCGACTAGAAGATAAAGTCATAACTTTTGTAAAAGCTTTGAAAACATTGTTTACATAATTCTCAACTATAAAACGTGCGTTACTTTTGTAACAAAGGCTCTTTATTAACTTATATGGTGATTTCCGAATACGTGTCGAATTATGTTGTTTTAATTAGTTTCTCATTACATTTCATAGATAATACTGCACGTAATATATACCTCGATTATTTATTTAATGTTTTGTAATAACTAACGGTAAGAATTATATACTTGTTTATTTTCATATGTAAATGATATAGGCGCCGCGCAGTAATATACGAAATATATTAATACTTTGCGTTATTTTCGATTTATTTTATTTAACCAACTACCAAACTATTACAACTTGAAATCTAAGTATTTTATCAACGTGGCGCGTTGATGTAACCATCCATCGGAAAACCCAAATACATTATCCTAGGCTAGTGGATCTTAGCCGTTAAGATAAACCGCAACTTCTTGGTCGAGCCGTTCCGGTTTCTGTTTGTGTTGTGCTTAATATATGCATTTCTGCCGATTGTTCCGCAACTTCGAGGTGAGTTTATACATGTTTTACATATATTTTTTGGGTGAGAACATGCTTGTTTATAAATTCATTTACATGGTTGATTACAAATTGGTTTACATACTCATTTACATATCTCACGGTGAGATACAATACTTGGTTTAATTTTTGGGCGTGAACACTCGCTATAACTTGGTTATACACTCATATGCATATCTCACGGCGAGATACAATATTTGTTTTTACTTATGGACGCAACAACTATACTATACTTCTATGATTACGGATTAGCTTAGGTTGCATGAACTGTAAATCACTTGGAGGGTGAGCGCGAATGTTATAAAATAGATCTATTCGGGATTGACAATCCCCGTTCGGGTGATTAGCTATCACTGGGCAAACGAACGTTATAACATGTCGGAACACGATTGGTTGGGTCTACAGGGCCAACAACACATACACATGAACTCTTACTGTGCCTTGAATAAAGTGGCATACATACAAGTCTACGTCGCAGTTTCATGAACTTAGAGTAATTGTAATCATTGTTTTATACACACATGAATATTTACGTTGCCTTGAATAAAGTGGCAATACATACTTTGGACAATTGCGGTCCAATTTTCATACGTACATTTTGTGACTATTTGGGGATTGAAATGGTCATGCATATTTTACAACTCTTTGATTTCTAAAAATCATACATACATTTTGGAAGAACATTTAAGGATTGAAATGGTCATACACGCTTTACAGAACTTTGGTTCAACATTTATACTTACAAAAACCTATGAACTCACCAACTTTATGTTGACACTTTTTAAGCATGTTTTTCTCAGGTGAATTAGATGCTTGGCTTACTTGATGTGCACTGGAGTCTAAATTTGACAAGATTTCATTTATGGATTTCTACTTACATACAAATGATCAAATCTCGTTGTGTTGTTTTCGAGCTTTACATTGTGATGCAATTATGAGACAAATGTTATATCAATTTCAAGGAAATCAACGAGATTACTTTTCAAACGACACATTTAGAGGTCGTTCTCTTGTATCTTGTGCTGTTGTATTATAAAGTAACACTCCCGGACATATTTCTGATGCGACGCATTTTTGGGGGTGTTACAGATTAGTATCAGAGCACTGGTTATAGAGAACTAGGTTGCATAGGTTACCTCACATCAAACATTTTCAACGTGCATACACTATTTGCTTACTTGCTTACATTACTTGTTACTTTAAGGGCTTACATGACATACATATATATAATATATATGCTTACATCTTTTGCGTATATCGTACGTTTATTTATATAAGGGTTATTTATATAAATATCAGAACATTTCTTAAGACATTGTGAGTTGCACAATGGTCTCACATCGTTCTCAGACATTGTAAGTTAAACAATGGTCTCTAAAAATATTTTTTTATAACTTTATACAATATTGTATTACACGAAAGCCATCATAATTTTTGTTTACATGAAATTATGTATGAATCTAAGTATTACAAGTCTTGTTTGGGCGGGACTTGTAATATGGGGATTGATATGATAATTGCTATGTTAACAAAACCCGTCACAGTTCTGTTTACATGGATTTATGTGTGAATCTAAGAATTATAAGTCTTGTATGGGCGGGACTTGTAATAGGAGGATTGATAAGATAATTGCTATGTTAACTCGTTCATAGACACCTTTACCTTATTTACTATAACCGAGTACTCATTAACTATCTTGAACTCTAGGTCGATCTCGCCTGATAGTTTTACTCCCCGTCTCCGAAGACGAGTTTTAAACACTCGTCCCATACTCATTAGAGCACATGCATCGTCATGTCATCCAACACCTTGAAAGTCATGTGAGTACGCGTATTGCATCGGAAATTATTAAGTAGGATGATTTATAATCTCTTTATTTAAAAGGATTGAGACGCCTCTTATAAGTAATCTTGATCTTCAAGCAATCTTTATCTTTCAGCAGTTGTAATCTTTCAGCAGTTGTAACTTTGTACCAGCAGCATTAACTCTTAACAAGCAGTAGTAACTTATACACCAGCAGCTCTTAATGTGTTACATGCAGTAGTAACTACTTGAATATTTTTTCTTCAAACTTCACCAGCAGTACTAACTTTACTCTATCAGATCTTAACCATATACTAGCAGTAGTAACTAACCAGTACTAATTTAAGCAGTACTAAGTTACACTAGTAGTAGTAATATGTGACTAGCAATCTAAACTCTTAGGCATATTTATCATTTAGTAGTTAATGAACAACACTAACTTTTGCTTAGCAGCAGTAACACAAACCTTAGCAACAGTAACTTCAAGATCGTCATGAAGTATTTTAATCCCAACAATCCTCCCTTAAACTTGATATTCTTCAAAATCTCAAGTTTCTTCATTGAAAGCTTCATTAATCACCAGGAGGATGCTTCCAAATACTTCATTAATTCTTGTGCTGTTTTGTGAGAAGTTTAGGAAGCTGATAACACATTTCATTCCAATGATTAGCTTGCAGCTTCCTATTTAGCATATCTATGATTGTAGGTGCTGTAAGAGGATATCTCATTTCTACCAACATATGAATATGCACATTTTGCTTCCTCAATGAATGTACTCCACATGAAACATATAGCTTCAAATCCAATACTCTGTAGTCTGATTGATTTTCCATACATTATCCTCTATATGTGGTTCAAACATTGTCTTCAAATCTCCATATAAAACTAAATCCAAGTCCTCTACTGGTCTTGTTGATCCGTACTTAGCTTTTACCAACTTGTACAAAGTTTCCAAGTCTTCTCTGTCAAAACTTTTAAGCATATGACTGAACACTAAGTACATCTTTGAACTTCCATCAGCCCTGATTATCTGGTAATAGCTTTTCTTCCCCTTTCTATGAATCTTCCAGTCAACAATGCTTGGAGGCTTAGTTGCCAAAGGAATAGCATCAATTGCTACTTCCTCTTTATCAGGAACAACTTCTATTAGTCTTTGAAGCTCTGCTATTTCTTTATCCTCATCCACCTTTTGCTTCTTAATACTTTCTTGTTCTAGCTCAGTGCCTGCTCTCTTTGAACTGCTCTCTTGTGCTATCTCTGCTTCAGCTCTTACTTCACTACCTTCTACCAATTCTGTATCTATATCTACAAATGTGTTTACCCTTTTCATAGCTTTGTCAAATAACTTCTGAATATCATCAAAGCTTTTGTTCTTCAATTGATTATGCTTGTATCCAGCCATGTTTTTCAAATAAGTAGACATTGTTTTTCTCTTTTGAGCTTTAGTTGGTGGTTTGTTCCTCTTTTCTTGAGCTCTCATTGCTGCAAAGTGTTTCTTTCTTGCTTCTAAAAGTTGTATAAACAACTTGGACTTCTCTTCATACTCAACTCTCTTGTTTTTTGTTGCATTTGTGAGCCATTTGATAATCAGCATCTATCATTGCTTGTACATTATCCCATGAAACAATGTTAGCTTCTTTAATTTGTTGAGCTTTTTCTCTGGCAAGCCTTTCTTCTTCTTCTTCTTCTTCTTCATTTTGTAACTTGAAAGCAAGTTCTTCATCAAGACTGATTTGATCTTTCTTCTTCATTTTCATAGGTTCTTCTACCATAATCCCTTTGCCTTGTCTTTTGATGGTAGTTGTTGATGGTCTTGATTCTCGTTGTAGATTCACTCTATCTCTTATCACACCCTTTGACTTTTAGTTTTTGCACTTCTGATCTCTATTAATCTCAACACTGGCAGTACTAATCTCAACACTAGCAGTACTAATCTCAACACTGGCAGTAGTAACTACTTTACCAGCAGTAGTAACTGGATCAGCAGTACTAACATCCTTTTTAGCCACATTAATCTCTTTTTCAGCCATATCCTGTCCTACAAACACTTCTTCATCATCAAGAACACCTGTATCAAACATTTCTTCATCACCATACCCCCCCTGAGTTTCATGAACCAATGTAATCTCTGCAACTTTATCAATGTCATTAATTTTCCTCCCCTGTTTGGATGCGTCCTCCTGATCACCCAAACTAGCTTCATCAGAGGAAATCACTCTTGCAGATCTACCAACCTTGTATAATCTTTTAAGCTTGTGAGTTCTTGACCCTCCTTTCTTCTCTAACTTCTTGACTCTCAGTTTTAAACTTGTAATCTCCTAAGCTTGAGCAGTCTTTGTATTCTCTAGGTCAAGGACTCTTTGTTGCAATTTGGTACAAAATTCCATCAATTCATTGAGTTTCAGTCTATCCTCATCACTTAGAGGTATGTTAACTCCTGCGAGCAGTGAATCATTGGATGTTTTACACACATTCTCAAACCGAGTTTGAGCAATAGTATCCCCCATGGTTTCTTGGTGCCTGGGACCACTACCTGAACTAGTTCCTAAGGAACTTGGTTCATTAAGTGTTGCCTTGGATTGGGTCTTATTGATGTTACCCTTATCCTACTTTGCATCTAAGCTAGTAGTATTAGTGGCAGCCCTATCCAAACTGTCATCCATCTCCTCATAGACAACCTCATCTGCAACATTGTCTGTAGGACCACTAGGCTGAGGTACCTCAGTGTCCTTTCTCTTTGGCTTTCTTGATCTTTGTTTCTTTTGAGGTTAAGATGTTGATGGTTGAATAATGGTGGGTGTGTGTGTAACAACCCGAGTTTCAGGTCAACGTCTATCCTTAGCTAAGATAGTTATTCTTAATTACGTAAATAATTATAGTCGTTATGCTATATGTGGTTGATGAGAATTTCCAATTATTAAGTGAAGTTCATTCCGTGATTTAGTTTCTATTTGTTTTTAGCATTTAAGAAAGTCAGAAAAATATATTTTATTGCTCCAAGAGCGTAAATATGTTATTTTGTATTTTACGACGTTTCCCTGAGTTTTTGTAAAAACCGTCTTTAAAGGTCGTATTTTATGAGGTTTAACGTTTTATTAATGGGATTTTAAAATGATATTTAGTAGGACAAATTTAAATAATATTATTACGTGATGTTACCGTGTTTGGTCGACTACGTAACGGAAATATAACCATTTTGTATTAAACTTCCAAGGACTTATGAGAAAGAGGGACCTAAATTGCCAATTGATCAAAGTTTACTTCTATAAAAGGAAGCCTTATAATTCCATTATAACACTTTACAAAAAATTTCATCACTTGCCCTCTCCCCTCCTCCTTGCCGTTCAAAAAAACACACACACATAAATCATCATCAAAAATTATTTACTTGCATGCATTTAAATTCGTTTATACCATATTAACCCTTATTCAATCCTCTACAAATCCCACTAAGAAAACCTTACATGCACTAAGTATTTAAAAAGTTAGGTTTTTTGTCAATTTCTAGTGATTTGGTGTATAAGGAAGTGTTTAGGGGTGATAGATTGTTGTTATATTGAAGTGGTTTGGTTTGAAAAGTTTATTTGGTTGGTCTATGAGTTTGTCCAATTTCAAAAGGAAGGGGGAAACCATATTTGATCTTTGTTCTAGCTTTGTAAGCACTTGTTTATGTTTATGTCTTGATTAATTAGATGATTATTAGATATATGTGATTATAGCTAGTTGATTCAAGTGCAAAATGGGTTTGAAAGTATTTCAAGTATGAACATATGTTTGATGGTTTTAGTACATGTTAATAGGCTAGTTAAGCATGTTGGAATAATTGGAATTTGACAAAAATGAGTTTTTGTATGACTTTGTGTTGACTTTTGTTGACCAGAAAGTTTGACTTAGTCATAGCGTGTCGAGAAATTTTTGAAATCTAAATTAGGCTTTTGAATATGATAAAGGATGTTCTAAGGTCCGTTTTGATATAAGGTAGACCTTGTAACTCCTAAAAACGAAGATTTTACGGCCAAGTCAAGTTTGGGTCATTTTGGGGTAAAAAGTCAACTACGAAGTTTGACTTTTGAAAGTCAAACTTGCGTATACTTTTGAATATAGTTTATAACAAGTAAAGGGTTCGTAATGTTAGTTAAATTAAGATGAAATGCTAAGTTTGGATTATATTATCCTTACTTTCGGCAAACTTTCTAAAAATGGAAACTTTGTAAGAAACGTTGTAATAATTGATGAATATGTCAAGCGAAATGTTTTGCGTCGCACTTGGAGATTCTAGTATATGATTGTGTATACGTAATAGTGGTATAGAAGTATATATATTTTATATATATATATATTATTATATAATATAATATACTTTATATATATACTATATTTTATTTATATTATATATATATATATATACTATTATATATATATATAATATTTATTATATATTTACTAAAATATTACTATTTATTAGTATATATTAATATAATATTTATTTATATATATAACTTATTTTTTTTTTTTTACTATTATATATAGATATATATATATATTATTATTTATTTAATTTATATATATATACAATATTACGTATACACAATCATATACTAGAATCTCCAAGTGCGATGCATAAATATTTCGCTCTTGACATATCCATCAATTATTTACAAGGTTTCTTACAAAGTTTCCAATTTAGAAAGTTTGTCAAAAGTAAGGATAATATAATACCAAACTTTGCATTTAATCTTAATTTAACTAAACATTACGAACCCTTTTACTTGTGATAAACTATATTCAAAAGTTTACGCAAGTTTGACTTTCAAAAGTCAAACTTCGTAGTTGACTTTTTACCCCAAAATGACCCAAACTTGACTTGGCCGTAAAATCTTCGTTTTTAGGAGTTACAAGGTCTACCTTATATCAAAACGGTCCCTTAGAACATATTTATCATATCAATATCCTAATTAGATTTCAAAATTTCTCGACCATGACTATGACTAAGTCAAACTTTCTGGTCACACAAAAGGAACATCATATCTTACAAAAACTCATTTTTGTCAAATTCCAATTATTCCAACATGCTTAACTAGCCTATTAACATGTACTAAAACCATCAAACATATGTTCATACTTGAAATACTTTCAAACTCATTTTGCACTTGAATCAACTAGCTATAATCACATACATGTAATAATCATCTAATTAATCAAGACATAAACATAAACAAGTGCTTACAAAAGTTATACAAAGAGAAAATATGTTTCCCCCTTCTTTTGAAATCGGGACAAACACACATAGACCAATATAAACAAACTTTTAAACCAAAACTATTCAATATAACAACAAGCTAGCCCTAAACACTTCCCTTATACCACCAAATCACTAGTAATGACCAAAAACCCATCTCCCCCTCGTCTTAAATACTTAGTGATGTAAGGTTTTCTTAGTGGGATTTGAGAAGATTGAAACAAGGTTTTAATATGGTATAAAACGGATTTTAAATGCATGCCAATGTAATTAAATTTTTGATGATGATTTATGGAGTTGTGTGTTTTTTGAACACGGCAGGAGGAGGGGCTCGAAACTCGTATGCATGTCATCACTTTGACATCTTTTTTCGTAACTTGTTCCTGAACTATATTGAACGTTCTCTTTTCATTGTTTTTCTTGATTACAAGAATGTGATTCGCGTGCTAGAGGTAAGCTGTTGTGTTGACGTGGTTTTCACCATCCTTCCTATAATCATATTCCGAACATATTCTGCGCTGCGATGACGAGGGCAATTGAGCTTCCTTTTGATCTCGGGGGGTTTCACAGACTTCGAACCCAGAGACTTATATCGAGGGCATGTATTTAATTTTGTGCAGTCCCTCGGCCATATTTCCTTCGCTCTACTTACATTTTTACGAACATTTGCTCTTTTATGATGAGGGAAAAGTGATGAAATTTTTTGTATATGTTGTTATAATGGAATTTATAAAGGCTTCCTTTTATGAAGTAATAACTTTGATTAATGCAATTTAGGTCCTCTCTTTCTCATAAGTCCTTGGGAAGTTTTAATACAAATTGGTTATATTTCCGTTACGTAGTCGACCAAGCACCGGGTAAATCACGTAATAAATATTTTAAAGTTGTCTACTAAATATAGTTTAAATCCTTATTAAAACGTCCTTTTAAACATATTAAATAGACCTTTAAAGACGGTTTTACAAAAAAACTCAGGGAAACAAAAAAAAAAAATCTTACAGTCGTAAATACAAAACTTAACTTATTTCGCTCTTGGAGCAATAAAATATATTTTTTGGACTTTCTTAAAATGTAAAACATATAGATAACTAAATCACGGAATGAAATTCACTTAATAATTGGAAATTCTCATCAACCACATATAGTATAACGACTATAATTATTTACGTAATTAAAAATAACTATCTTAGCTAAGGATAGACGTTGACCTGAAACTCGGGTTGTTACACACACACCCACCATTATTCAACATTCACATCTTAACTCAAAGAAAGCAAAGAGATCAAGAAAGCCACAAGAGAAAGGACACTGAGGTACCTAGCCTAGTGGTCCTACAGACAATGTTGTAGATGAGGTTGTCTATGAGGAAATGGATGACAGTTTGGATTGGGGCATTGTTTGCACTCTATATACTACTAGCTTTGATGCAAAGTAGGATAAGGTGGTACATCATAAGACCCAATACATGGCAAATGAATGAACCAAGTTCTTTAGGAACTAGTTTAGGTAGTGGTCCCAGGCACCAAGAAACCATGGGGATTACTATTGCTCAAAACCAGTTTGAGCTTGTATCTAAATCTTTCCAATGATTCAATGCCTCGCAGGATCTTAACTACACCTCGAAGTGATGAGGATAGATGAAATCAATGATTTAATGGGGAATTTTGTACCAAAATTTTCAACAAAGAGTCTTGGACCTAGAGAATACAATGGACCTGCTCAGCTCAGGAGATTACAAGTTTGAACTAAGAGTCAAGAAGTTAGAGAAGAAAGGCAGGGTTAAGAAACTCACAAGCTTAATAGATATCATACAAGGTTGGTAGATCTGCAGAGTGGTGATTTCCTCTGATGAAGTAGTTTGGGTGATTCAGGAGGACGATCTCAAACGGGGAGGAAAATTATTGGACATTGATAAGTTGCAAGAGATTACATTGGTTCATGAAACTCAAGGGAGGTATGGTGATGAAGAAATGTTTGATACATGTGTTCTTGATGATGAAGAAGTGTTTGTAGGACAGGATATGGCTGAAAAATAGATTAATGTGGCTAAAAAAAGGATTCATGTTAGTACTGCTGATCAGTTACTACTGCTCTGGTGTAAAGTAGTTATACTGCAGTGTTGAGATTTGTACTGCTAGTGTTGAGATTAGTACTGCAGTGTTGAGATTTAATTGAGATAAGAAGTTGCAAAAACCCAAAAGTCAAAGGGTTTGTGATAAGAGAGAGTGGAGTGAATCTACAACAAGAACAAGACCTCAACAACTACCATCAAAAGACAAAGGCAAAGGGATTATGGTAGAAGAACCTGTGAAAATGAAGATAGCAAAGATACAAATCAGTCTTGGATGACGAAAATCTTGCTTTCAATTTACAAATGAAGAAGAAGAGAAGAAGAAGAAAGTGCTTGCCAGGAGAAAAAAGCTCAACAATTTAAAGAAGCTAAATTGTTTCATGATCCACTACTACCCTTGCCCAGGTGAGGATAATGTACAAGCAATGATAGATGCTGATTATCAAATGGCTCAACAAATGCAAGCAGAAGAACAAGAGAAGTTGAGTATTGAAGAGAAGTCCAAGTTGTTTATACAACTCTTAGAAGCAAGAAAGAAACACTTTGCAGCAATGAGAGCTCAAGAAAAGAGGAACAAACCACCAACTAAAGCTCAAAAGAGAAATACAATGTCTACTTATCTGAAAAACATGGCTGGATACAAGAATAATCAGTTGAAGAACAAAAGCTTTGATGATATTCAGAAGTTATTTGACAAAGCTATGAAAAGGGTAAACACATTGTAGATATCAGATACGAATTTGTAGAGATGGTAGTGAAGTAAGAGCTGAAGCAGGAGATAGACAAGGTCATTTGAGAGCTGTTCAAACAGGAGCAGGCATTAGCTAGAACAAGAAAGTATCAAGAAGCAAAAGGTGGATGAGGATAAAGAAACAGCAGAGCTTCAAAGACTAATAGAAGTTGTTCCTGATAAAGAGGAAGTAGCAATTGATGCTATTCCTTTGGCAACTAAGCCTCCAAGCATTGTTGACTGGAAGATTCATAAAAAGGGAGAAAAGCTATTACCTGATTAATCAGGGTATGATGGAAGTCCAAAGAGTTACTTAGTGTTCAGTCATATGCATTAAAAGTTTTAACAGAGAAGACTTGGAAACTTTGTACAAGTTGGTAAAAGCTAAGTACGGATCACAGACCAGTAGAGGACTTGGATTTAGTTTTATATGGAGATTTGAAGACAATGTTTGAACCACATATAGAGGATAATGTATGGAAAATCAATCAGACTACAGAGTATTGGATTTGAAGCTATATGTTTCATGTGGAGTACATTCATTGAGGAAGCAAGATGTGCATATTCATATGTTGGTAGAAATGAGATATCCTCTTACAGCACCTACAATCATAGATATGCTAAATAGGAAGCTGCAAGCTAATCATTGGAATGAAATGTGTTATCAGCTTCCTAAACTTCTCACAAAACAGCACAAAGAATTAATGTAAGTATTTGGAAGATCCTCCTGGTGATTAATGAAGCTTTCAATGAAGAAACTTGAGATTTTGAATAAGAATATCAAGTTTAAGGGAGGATTGTTGGGATAAAAATACTTCATGATGATCTTGAAGTTACTGTTGCTAAGGTTTGTGTTACTGCTGCTAAGCAAAAGTTAGTGTTGTTCATTAACTCTAATGAAAAATATGCTAAGTAGTTAGTATTGCTAGTTCATAGTTACTACTACTAGTGTAACTTAGTACTGCTATATTAGTACTGTTAGTTACTACTGCTAGTATATGTTAGTACTGATGGAGTAAAGTTAGTACTGCTGGTGAAGATTGAAGAAAATATTCTAGTAGTTACTACTGCTTGTACACAGTTAATGCTGCTGGTGTATAAGTTACTACTGCTTGTTAAGAGTTAATGCTGCTGGTACAAAGTTACAACTGCTGAAAGATTACAACTGCTGAAAGATAAAGATTGCTTGAAGATCAAGATTACTTATGAGATAAGGATTGTTATTTATAGAATAGATCTTTGAGAATAATCTAAGTTTTAGTAATATATTGTAAATCGACTAGGACTCCTTGGTGTATAAAAGGAGGTCCTAGGGCATAGAGTTAATACACAATCTAGAAATCTTTTGTTTATGTATCTTAATCGTATAATTCATAGCTTCAAGGTTTTGTAACCCTAATACTAAGAGAGTATTCGGTTATTATTTGTAATAATAATATTGGAGCTTTTATTGTTGAAATTATATTGTTTTGTGTTACTGAAGAATTCTTCTTATATTAAAGATTAGATTCCGCATAATCTTTAGTATTATCAAAGACAAAGTATTTTCTTAAAAATAAGTTGTCGTTAGATTTTCTTACTATAACTAACCTAAACTAAGCTTAAGGTATTTCGATCATTTGAGTTATCTGGGAATCAAAAATAAAGTATACTAAAAAAAATAATAGGGTGACTACTTCCACTCTGCTAATATGGAACATGTCCATTTTCCCTCTTATTTTTTTTATAGCAATAATTATGTGTATTCCAAAAAGTAACATTGCACATGATCTCAACATGATAAGAACTTCATCAAAGTTCTGGTGTAGAATCCAGTAACATCATTGAAACATACCTTGTCAATGATTTCTTAGCCAACCTTTTAGCCTAATGTCTTGATCTTTCTAAAAATCAAGAATGTTCCAAACCAATTCAGCCGCTCCACTTGGTGTTGGCTGTTACAATTTACAGCATGCATAAGAGAGTGAACCCCAAGTTATATTGAGATTTACTCTCTTCCTACATTACCTCACTTAGATAAATTGTAACACCCCAAAAAATGTGTCGCAGCAGAAATATGTCTGAGGGCGTTACTTCATAATACAACAGCACAAGATACAAGAGAACGACCTCTAAATGAGTCGTTTGAAAAGTAATCTCGTTGATTTTCTGAAATTGATATAATAGTTGTCCCATAATTGCATCACAATGAAAAGCTGAAAACGACTACACCGTAGATTTGATCATTTGCATGTTAAGTAGAAAATACTTATGAATGAATTTGTCAAATTTAGACTCGGTGCACATCAGTAAGCCAAGCATCCTAATTCACTCTGAGAAAAAAACATGCTTAAAAGTGTCTACATAAAGTTGGTGTGTTCTCATAGGTGTAAGTATAATGTTGAACAAATTTCTGTAAGCATGATAATGACCGTTTCAATCCTTCGAAGTTCTTTCCAAAAAGGTATGTTATGATTTTTAGAAATCAAAGAGGTTGTAAAATATGCATGACCATTTCAATCACCAAATAGTCACAAAAATGTACGTATGAAAAAACTTGGACCGCAATTTCAAAGTTCTGTATTGCACTTTATGCAAAGCCACATATATATTCATAGGTGTATAAAATTGAGAAATGATTACAAAGTACTCTAAGTTCATGAAACCATTGCACTACGTACCCATCGTAGGTGTCCCCTTAGAAACTACCTAGACAGTAATGAAAACCTCTATGTACCATCACAGGTGTCCCCTCAAGAACACTCGGGCAGTAATGGAATATGTACACTTCTATGTAGTCCCCTCCAAGAACACCCGTGGCAATAAGAATGTGTTACCCTTCGCATGGTGTCCCCTCTAAGAACACATTCCGGGCATAATGACTGATAGATACCCATCATAGGTGTCCCTTCTATGAACACCCGTAGGCATTTATTGTAGTTTATCGTTCAAATACCGCTACGCTAATTCGTAAATCATTTCAAAAGTAAAATATGTATTTGAGATCAAAAAAAAATTAAAGTTTAGATAATGTATCCCATTAGCGAGCTATGTAAATGAGTATGTAAACCAATTTGTAATCAACCATGTAAATGCATTTGCAAACAAGCATGTTCTCACCCCAAAAAATATATGTAAAACAAGTAAAACATGGGGCTATAAACTCACATTGATGTTGTAGAACGATTGGCTAGATATGCGCATATTAGCGCCAGACAACATACGGAATACTAAGAACGGCATGATTGTGTCGACCAAGAAGTTGCGGTTTATCTTAACGGTTCTATCCTACTAGCCTAGGATAATGTATTTGGGTTTTCCGATGAATGAGTACATCAACGCGACACGTTGATAAAAGATTTAGATTTAAAGTTGTAATAGCTTGGTGGTTGGTTAAATAAAATAAATCAAGAAGTAAACGTTTTTTGAAAAAAAAAAAAAAATATTTTTTTAAAAAAAAAAGGGGGGTGTAATATATTCCGTATTATATTACATAATGAACATAAACCCAGTATATAAATTCATACCGTGAATTATATAACAGTTACTCACCAAAAAGAATAACTCGAAGCGTATAAAATACACGACATGTGTTATATCTTGGTGACATTAAAATAAAATGGTTTAATTATATAATACTTTCCAAGTATTATATAAGAAAGATGATAAAAATAAAAGAAACTAAATAATTCGACACGTGCCCGGATATCCCCAAATGATTTAATAGAAAGTTTCTTTATAAAAATAATCGCACGTTTCCAAAATAGTTACCTCATTTGTAAATGTATAGTTCTCGTTTGTTTGTCGGGTTATTGTATAATTACAAATAAATAATCTTAAGACTATAACTTAATCCTCTTTATCGGGTTTCCAAATATAATAGAAGTTTTAAACAAAAAATATTAAGTATAGAAATTTATAGAATTTTCGGCATGACTTATTCGTTTATACAATGTTTTCCATTTTCACAAAATTCAATATTTTCCCCTTTAATCAATAAGTATTGCAAAATCTCCGCGTTTTTCAAAATATCTATATTTAGACGAGATTGAATAAGGACATAATAAATAAACCAAACACGCCATAGAGGCTGCTGTCCCAAACGCACCCTTACGGGTCGTTGACCATCAAAACAAACACCCTATGTGGGTTATAAAACGCAAATCCAAACGCACCCTAAAGGCTATAAAACACAAAAACTAAAATAATAATAACATATTTATTTAACCATTAACCACCATTTAATTCGGAATATTTTACCAAAACTTACGATATATTTATTATTCGATTTATATAAATCAAACACACCTTAAAGGTTGTTTCCTGCTCACCCAAACACACCCTTATACATTTTTTGCTCACCCAAACACACCCTTACGGTGTTTCTTGCTCACCCAAACACACCCTTATACGTTTTTTGCTCATCCAAATATAACCTTACGGTGTTTCCTGCTCACCCAAACGCACCCTTAGTGCGTTTCTGCACAACCAAACGCACCCTTAGTGCTTTCCTTCACAACCAAACGCACCCTTTTGCTATTAAACAGCCAACCAAACACACCTCATGTGCGTTTTTGCCAAACTAAATGCACCCTTATTGCGTTTCTACTAAACCAAACGCATCCTTGGTGGTGGTTTGAAACCAAATGCACCCTTGATGGTGCTAACCCGAAATCCAACGCACCGTATATGGTGTTAACCACATAAATAAACACACCCTCGTGGTGTGGTGGCTGCCAAACGCAACCATATGGTGGTTGGGTAGTGGTGGTGGTGCGTGGTGTGAGGGTGGTGATGATGGTGCGATGATGATGAACATGGTGGATCGGTGGTGTTGGCTGAGTAGTGATGATGGTGCGATGATGATGAAGATGGTGGATCGGTGGTGGTGTTGGTGGTGCGACTGTGGTGGCAGTAGGGGTGAGAAGATGATGACAATGGTGGTGTAGGCGTGGTGAGGAGGAGATGAGGTGGTGGATCGGTGGTAGGGTGTGGCGTGGAGGTGGCGGCCGAAAGTTGGCCGGAGGGGATGGTGTGGCGCCGAAAAAAAAATAAGTGTGTGTGTGTGGGTTATAAAAATGAGGAAAACCCTAATCCTTTTTCTATATATAATATATATATATAAATAAATTCTCGCCGGAGATGGGGGCGGCGCCGGAAAATGGAAGAGAGAAAATGAGGCTAGGTTTTTATCAAAAAATGATATGAAACCCTAATCACTTTCTATTTATACCCAAAACTTTAAAAACAAAGTGACAAGTGGATAGAACTTTAGGGATTAATGTTGTAAATATTATTAGAGGGACCATAAGTGTAACTTTTGGTAAATATTGGTTCGGGACTCGTTTAGGATAGTTAAAGATTTATTCACAACACGAAAATTACACCGTTGCGTTCAAAATGATTTTTCCATGAAATATGAGTATTCACTCGACTATTATTGCATAAATGTTTTATAACATTTATTTAAAATGTTTATTATTTATTTGTGTATCACGGATAAACTTTATCCGTAAAATAAACTTTAACTTAAATCTTTGCGTTTCTAATACACGTTTTTGAAATAAAATATTAAAGAATTTATTAAATATTTTTATTTAATAAAAAGTGATAATTAAATATAAATTTAATTATTTTTGTGTCGGTACGTGTTGTGTTCAATATTTTTGCGAGGGTATTTCAATCGTTTTCTGCTTGTTTTCGGGTCTCGGGTAAAACTGAAAAGTTGCCCGGAATGTCGTTTTACATCAAATTGATTTAGAGTCCGAGTCGTGAAAACGTGATTTAGCGAGTCATTTTGATAAGTCAACTTAGGAATAACATATATCTTTTCGTTTTCAAGTCAAATAAGTTAAAAATAAATTTGCACGTGAGAGATATGTAATAATAAATATGATTTATCATTAAAATATGTTCCGAAGAATTACCGGTTACGCGATAATCGTTTTTATGTGACAATAAAAGATCAAAACTCAAAAGTCAAGTCGGACCCGAAAAGTGCAAGGGTAAAATAGTCATTTAAAGTTTTGAAAATTCCCGGTTGTTACACCATACACTTCTTTACTTCTTAAGCCATTTCGTAATGAATTTAAGAAGCTGATAAGCCATTTTACTTTGGTGATCAATAATAAGCTTCTTTTTCAACATCATTGTCAATGTAAGTGGTGTAAGGGGATATTTCTTCTCTACCAACATATAAATATGGTTAGATTGCAGCATCAAGGAATGTACTCCACAGGAGTCATACAGCTTCCAATTCAACACTTTGTACTCTTGTTGATTCCTCCATACTTTATCTTCTACATGAGGTTCAAACATTGTTTTTAAATCTCCCCATAATACCAAATTCAAGTCTTCTACTGGTCTTGTTGACTCATATTTAGCTTTTACCAACTTGTATAAATCTTCCAAATCTTCCCTATCAAAACTTTTAAGCATTTGACTATAGAATATGTACATTTGAGACTTTCCATTAGCTCTCATTATTTGATAATAGCTTTTTCTTCCTTCTTTATATATCTTCCAGCCAATAATACTTGGAGACTTAATGGCTAAAGGTATAGCATAATTGCTACTTCTTTTTTTTCTGGAATGATTTTCATTAACTGTTTAAGCTCTGTTGTTTCTTTGTCATATTCCACCTTTTGTTTCTTTGAAGTCTCTTATGTCAGCTTTGTTCCTGCTCTCTTTTCTTTGTCTTTCACCAACTCTGTTCTAAAGTCTTCAAATGTATTTACCATTTTTAATGCTCTGCCAAACATCTCTTGGATAGAATCAAACTCTTTCATCTTTAAATCTTTGAGCTTGTATCCTTCCATGTTCTTTAAGTAAGTACACATGATCTTTCTCTGTTGAGCTTTTGTTGGTGGTTTGTTTCTTTTCTCTTCTTCTCTTTTAGCTGCAAAATGTTTTCTTTTTTCTCTAAGAGTTGTTGAAATAATGTAGCCTTTTCTTCAACAGACAACTCTTCTTGTTCTTGAGCTTGCGGTCTTTCAGCCATTTGATGATCAGCCTTAATCTTTGCGTGTATATCATCCCATGTTTACATCAAGGCAATGTTGGCTTCTTGCTCTTTTTCAGCTCTCTCTTGCAAGTCTTTCTTCCTCATTAAATTCAGCTTGTAGTTTTAAAGCAGCTTCTTCATCAAGCCTGATTTGATCTCTCTTCTTCAAAGGCTTCACAGGTTCTATCATTATTCCTTTTCCTTTGTCCTATGATTGTTGTGAAGATAGTTGTGAAGATTTTGTTGTTGTAGATCCACCTAGCTCTTGTATAACAGCCCCTTTCACCTTGGGTTTTGTACTTTTTATCTCCATAAGTATTTGAGCCAAAGTAATATCATCAACACTAACAGTTGTTGTAGCAGCACTAACAGTTGTTGCAGCATTAGCAGTTGTTGCAGCATTTGCAGCACTAACTTTTTCACTAGCAGCACTAACTTGAGCAGTGTCAAACATTAACTTAGCATCATCAATAACTCCACCTACTTCTTCAACAACACTAATTCCAGCATTTACTCCTTTCACAACAACTTCCTCACCAGCACCAAACACTTCCTCATCATCTAAAACATTTACATCAAACATTTCTTTGTCAGCATTTTGAACACTAACCAGGGTAATGTCTTCATCTGCATCAATAGCATTAATCCTCCCTTGTTTGGATGCATCCTTACCTAAACTTTCTTCATCACTAGAGGATTCTACCCTGGCAGTCAAACCAACTTTGTATAATCTCTTCAGCTTATGAGTTCTTGACCTATCTTTCTTTTCAAGCTTCTTGACTCTCCTTTTCAAACTAGCAATCTCATTTTGTTGAGAGGTCTTTGTCTTCTCCAAATCAAGAACCCTAGTTTGTAAAGTTGTACATAATGCCATCAATTCCTTAAGTTTTAGACTATCCTCATCACTTTGAAGTATGTTATCTCTTGCGAGCAGTAAATCATTGGAATGTTTAGATATATTCTCAAACCTAGTTTGAGCAAAAGTATCCCTATGGTTTCTTGACACCTGAGACCACCACCTGAATTAGTTCCTTGAGAACTAGATTTATTAGGTATTGCCTTGGATTGGGTCTTAGTTATGTTACCACTGTCCTGCTCTGCTTCTAAGCTGGATGCAGTAGTGGTAGCCCTTAACAATCTGTCACCTAACTCCTTATGGACAGCCTCATCTGCAACAATGTTTGTAAGAGCAATAGACTGAGGTAGCTGACTGCCCTTTCTCTTATTCTTCCAAGGTTTTTGAGTCTTTTGAGGTTTAGATGTGGATGGTTGTAAAATGGTAGGTGTGTGTTAGGGAGCAGTTGGAATTGCTAAACCTTCACCCAATTATGGTTGGTTTTGTACCACCATTGTTGGAAACAAAGGTGTTACTCTATCAAAAAAACCTTTTCCAATTCTCCTCATATTTCCAAAAATCTTTTTGGTGTGACAGGATGAAATATATTTTCTCTTATGAGTTAGCAGCTTATCAAGTTGTTGGTCCAAAAATATTTGTACAAACCTTGGATACATTAAAAATTTACCAGAAAGATTATCCAAGTTTCTAACCATACTATCAAAAATTAATTGTGAAAAATTGAAAACTTGGTTTGTAGCTAAGCAGATAATGGCAGAAGCCATTGTACTACTAAACTTATTCTATGCAGTAGTCTTTGGACTTAGACATTGCAAAATAGTATGAATTAGAAATTTCCATTGTGGGGAGAAGAATGCTTTATAAATAGTTAGTTTTTCAGAAATTTTCTCATACCCCATCAATGCAAGTTGTTCAAAAATGGTAGAATTAGGTAAACAATCAACACCTTCCTCATCTGCTAGTTGAAGATCTCCTCTAACAGATGATTTAATGATGATTATCTTATTGCCATCTACTAGGGTATGTAACTGTACTTCCCCGTTGATAGTTGTGGCCACAACAGTAGACCAAAACTGTTTAATACAGGAAACATATATAGTGGGATTAACAGTTAGTGCATACCTTATAGGGTGTGCATTCAGAAAATCTACTATTTGCTTGAACCTATCACTTTCTGTGGGTTTAGACAAAAATGCGACCATGTTATGTGAATCTGCAAACTTTAGAGTCGCCATTTGTGTTGGGTTTTGATAATGGATAATAAAATTGAGTTAGGGTTTGTAATTAGAGAGTATATTGAAGTATGAAATTGATTAACTGATTGATTGAATGATTTAAACCCATAATAGAAGTATTTATGAAAATTACCCTAAAAAAATCAACAGTAGTAACCCAGCAGTATTAAGTTATGCCTAGCAGCATTAACTTATGCCTAGCAGCAGTAAGTTATGCCTAACAACAGTAAGTTATGCCTAGCATCATTAACTTTGAGTCACCAGTATTAACTCCAATTGCATTCCAAACAGCTTTTCCATCATCAATCTAACACTTTTCTTTGCTTTTCCTGCAAAATATTAGTCCAAAAACCAAGAAAACACAAGCCATAGCAATTTTCACAATTATCACAGTATTAATTATACCTAGCAGTATTAAGTATAACTAACAGTAGAAACTCAACAATATTAAGTATAACCAGCAGTACTAATTATACTTAACAGCAAAAACTTTTGATGATATGAATAACAGTACTAATTCATACAAAACTTTACAAAAACATAAAGAGATAAAAGACTTTAAAGATTTAGCATTCCAATACTAGCAATCAAATATTGAAATCTACTTACATCACTTTTGTAAGCAAATCTGCAACATTCTTGTCAAGATGGATTTTGACCATTTTAATCAATTTCTTTTCATTGCAATATCTAATAAAATGATGTCTGATCTTTATATGCTTTTTTTAATAAAAAACATGATTTTTAATTATTCAAATAGTACTGTTATTGTCAATAAAGATCTTGGTATGCATAAAATTATACCTATAATCAAGTAGTTGATTCTGAATCCAAAGCACTTGTTCACAGCAACTTGAAGCAGCCACATACTCAGCTTCTGTTGTGGAATTTGCAACCACTGTCTGTTTCTTGCACTACCATGATATTCATATACATCCAAGTTTTTGACAACCTCCTGTTGTAGACTTCCTATCCAAGCTTGCTCCAGCATAATCACTATCAGTGTATGCTACCAAATCAAAAGGAGAATCTTTTGGATACCAAAAGCCCAATTTTGGTTGACCTTTTAAGTACCTAAAAATCCTTTTCACAACATGAAGATGTGAAACCTTTTGATTGACTTGGTATCTAGTACAGGCACACACTGCAAACATGATGTCAGGTCTTGAAGATGTAAGATACATCATTGAACTAATCATTGACCTATACATATGAAAATCCACTTCTTTACCATCTTTATCCTTGAGCAGAGGCTTTTGAGTTTCCATTGGTGTGCTTGCAGTCTTGACTTCTGTAAACCCAAATTTCTTTAAAATTTCAGCAATATATTTATCTTGACTAATAAATATGCCATCCTTCTTTTACTTTTCCTGTGATTTTCCCTCCTTTGGGATTCCCTCTAAAAGCAACATATCCTCCATCTATCTCTTCATAGTCTATAAGATGAGACATGTTCCCTGTCATGTGCCTTGATCATCCACTATCAGTTAATCCTTGATCCTGTAAATCTATTTGTGGATTGCCTTGCACATTAGATAAGAAAATCAGTTTCTTTTGGGGACCCAAGCCATTACTGACTTGGATATGCTTTGTGTATCAATGTAATCAAACTTTTTTAGAATGATTGATGCACTGTTGTGTTTAGAAACATGGTCTAAAACTTTATGCTTTGGTTTTTAAAGCCAACAAGCTAAGGCCTTAACAGCATTAACTACTGCTTTTGGCTTAGAAGTATTAATTTTTTTACCCCTAACAGTATTAACCCTTTGATTAATATTACTATTTTTAAATGTTGTGTTCTTATGAATGGTCCTCTTAACAATTGAATGTGATGTTTTAGAAATATATAACATTAGTCTAGCAACATTCACTGTGGTTTTTGAGTGAACAACATTAACTTGTCTAGCAGTATTAACCAATACCGTTGTCTTTGAAATATTTTGTCTAGTAGTATTAATTGATATTAAACCAGACTTCATTAGTACTGCTCTTAGAACAAAGTTCTTTTTAGCACAAGGGTGAGTCTTTTTAGCAAAGTTTTGATGATTCACCCTTTGAGCATTGTTCCAAACAAGTTTTACCATCCTTTGAAACTATTTTTGATGGTAATTACAATCAACCTTCAAATGATCAAAGCTTCCACACACATAACAGGCCTTATTAACCATCTCAAAATTGCTTCCTAGTTTTTGAGACATCATATTGTTCCAATTTCTTTGATTGCCTCTTGGAATGTGAGTGTTTTGCCTATGTTAATCAACATGTTAAACAGTTTTCCTAGCAGTTCCTTTTTGTTGTTTAGATTTGACAAACTCTTTCTTAACAATACTAGGCCTAACTATTTTCTTTTCAGTAATAGACTGAGACACATCCTCTTCCTCATCATCTGACACCTATTCTTCAATAATTGGGGCATCATCATACTTCCTAACTACCTTAGGCTCTTCTTCACTAGACATAGCTTTATATTCTCAACTACATGCTTATTAAAAAACTCATCTAAACCAGTAAAAGATAAGTCAGGTGTTAGATGCATGAAATTTCCTGTGTAGGGAGGTGGAACTGCATTATAATTTTCATAGCCTAAACCTTTCTTGCAATTGTCAACTATCTAACACTTTATGAGCTTGTTTAAACTTTTAGATGCATGTTCAAATTTATTTACATTAAGTTGAATGCCATCTTTTTCTTTTTGAACTGTTTCAAGCTTCTTCCTAAGCTCTCTAATAGTGATTTCTCCTATATGAGTTTCAGATTTTAAGCCTTTAATATCTTGTAAATAAATAGACTCATTTGCTTTATAAACTTTAAGTTTTTCATCCACTAACTCTAAGCCTGTCTTATAACCTACAACCATTAACTCGGATTTTTTTAAATCTTTTAATAGTTGATCATTTTAAGATTTAAGAAGTTTAACAGTTTCCAAACAAGATTTTAAACAAATAGAATCATTAGATACCTTTGAGTCAGGACTTGAAGATGAGAAAGCCATGAGTGCATAATTAGGTTCTTCCTCTGCCTGATCACTCTAGTCATATCCACCAAGACCATCACATGATAGCAAAGCTGTAAAAGTAGATGTTTCTACAAGCACAATCCTTCTTGAGCTTTCCTTGTTCTTGTTGTCTTGATTTCTTAGATCTTTACATTCCCTAGCAAAATGTCCCCTCTTATGGCAGTTGTAGCACTCCACTTTGGACTTATCAAAACCAATAGTCTCATTGCTATTAACAGTAAGCTTCCTTCCTGTATTCTTCAAAAACCTTCTTGCCCTCATAGTTAACATGGCCATTTGCCATCTCAAATTCATCTCTTCTATGTCATCTGGATGGATTTGTTGCAAGTCCTCATTTACATGTTGAGGACTATTGGGTTGACTAGCAAAAAATGCACAAATAACAGCATCACTCAAGTTATCAATATTTTTAAAGCAAGCATCATTAACTTAAGTGCTAGCAGTAGAAACTCCATGAGCAGTATTAACTGCTTGAGCAGTATTAACTGTTCCATTAGTGTTGCTAGTGTTGTTATTTGAAAAGGACATAAAAGCTATGTTATGTGTGCTTGAACTTAAGCTAGACATCCCTTTAACTTCTGGTTCATACACCTTGAGGTTGTTGTAGAGATCGTCCATGCTCATTATATCCAAATCAGCTTTATTCCTCCACACAACAGCATGTGTGTTCCACTCAGGTGACAAACTTCTTAATAACTTTTGATTAACATCTACTTGTGAAAGCTTTTCACCCAAAAGCTCCAACTAACTCACAAGCTTTTGAAGCCTATCAAAAGTTTGATCAAGCATCTCTGAGCTTGGAGCAGTGAAGTTTTCATATTGTTGCTTTAAGATATTCCTTTGAGTCTTTCTTGTAGCTGCATTCCCACAAAATCTCTTTTCAATAGATTTCAGCAACTTCTTAGCATCCTTTATAGAGTTAAACTTTAATTGATGTCCATTAGGAATGCCCATCATTAAAGTACTTCTAGCTTTCACCTCTAATCTTCTCTGGGCCTTTTCTTTAGTAGTAGCAATAAGCATCTCTGTCAAAACTCCTTTCATAATTTTTGTTTTTGGCAAGGTTGCACCATTCTCAATGACTTCCCACAGTGCATAGTCTATCATTTGGATATATTATTCAATCCTCATCCTCCATATCTCATACTCACCAGGTTTGAGCATGAGAAATTTGGATGCAGCCACCATGTGTGCAGAATCTTGATCCATATCTTTTAGCAAAAACAGGTTCTGCTTATTCACAGCTTCTCAACAAGCTCTGATACCACTTGTTGATCCTACTTTAATAGATAAAATTCCTTATGCTTGTTTAAGGTTTAGTTATATTAGATAAATATAACACATCTATAGTAGAAACTATGTTTGAATGTATTAAAGATTATGCAGAATCTAATCTTTAATATTAAGTAGAATTATTAATAAAACAGTAATTCATACAATTCAACAAATAAGCTCCAATATTATTAATGATAATAATACGAATACTCTCAAAGTATTAGGGTTACAAGACCTTGAAGCTAAAAAAAATAATTATGTGATATCAAACTCTATGCCCTAAGACCTCCTTTTATACACCAAGGATTCCTAGTCGGCTTACAATACTTTTCTAAGAGTCCATAATCTTTTATATAAACAACTAATACATATCACATAAGTAGTACTAACTTTATAACTAACAATAGTAACTTTGACTAACAGTAGTAACTTTGTACTAGTAGTAGTAACTTTGACTAACAGTAGTAACTTTGTACTAGCAGTAGTAACTATTTAGCACATTTTCACTAACAGTCTTAGCCAGCAGTCTTAACCTTGAGCAGTACTAAGTTTTCACTAGTAGTAGTAACTTTGAACTGGCAGTAGTAAACACTTAGCATATTTTCCATTGAAGTTTATGAGTAGCACTAACTTTAGTTGAGTAGCATTAACACAAACATGAATAGCAATAACTTTAATCCCAACAATCGCCCTCTTTCTCAAATTATCAAGCAAAATAATGCTATAAGGAACTTTGAGCAAGAATCTAATGAACCATTGCATCTTGCATGGGAATGATTCAACGACTCACTTTATAACTGTCTTGAACAAAAAATTAATGAACATTAATAGTTACAAATTTTCTATCAAGGATTGGAGACTAAAACCAGACGGAAGGTGGATTTTAAGGTACCTATTCCTAGGGTGACACCAGCAGCTGGGATAGAAGCCATTATTTAATTATCGAAACATTCACTCTCTTGGTATGAGGAAGGAGACTTCAAAAACAAAGACCTGAATGTTGTTTTTAAACAAATTAACAATTTTGAGCAAAACATGAATGACATTACCGAGGAAGTTCGAATGTCAAAGCACAAATATAAACCTCATGATGAAGGAAGGATCTCTAAACAAGAAGAAACTTTAAGCACCTTCATTGAAGAATCTCGTAGAAAACAGAAGGAAAACGAGAACTTATTTTGGAAGATTAAGAAAAATTCTGACAAAACCCTTAAGAAACAAGCCTCTTCCATAAAAACTATTGAAGGCCACCTGGGACGAATTGCTAAGATAATACATGGGAGAGAAGTTGGGAGCCTCCCGAGCTTTACCAAAACAAATTCGAGAGGATTGGTAGACGCGCTAAGAATCCTCTCAAAGAAACAAATAAAACCATGAAAAACATATCTACAAAAAAGAAGGTAACACCTGACAGTCAAATAATTACCACTAAAATCCTATTCCATTTCCTAGACGACTGAAAAAGGAAAAGGAAAAGGAACAATTCAAAAAATTCTTTAAAAAACTTTAGCGACTCAGTATAAATATTCTATTTATTAAAGCTCTAGAACAAATGCCTAAATACGCTAAATTTATGAAAGATCTTCTTACACAAAGGGGAAGAGGTAACGAAGCATCAATAATTACATTAAATGAACGATGCTTAGCAGTGGTCTTAAAAAAATTCCTCTTAAAGAAAAAGATCTCAAAAGTTTTACTATATCATGTGTTATAGGACAAAGTGGAATCAATAAAGCATTAGCCGACCTTTGGGCTAGCATTAGCCTTATGCCACACTCAATGTTATTAAGATTAAACCTCGGTGAATTAAAACCTACGCGTATGTGTATCGATTAGCCAATAAATCCACTCAAATTCCAAAAGGGATCGCGGAAAATGTAATTGTTAAAATTGACCGGTTTGTCTTCCTAGGATAATTCGTAGTTCTTTATATGAAAGAAGATCACAAAATTCCTATCATTTTGGGAAGACCGTTCTTAGTCACTGCTCATGCTATGATAGATGTCTTCAACAAAAAAATCTGTTTCGGAGTTGGAAACGAAACTATCACCTTCGACCTTGAAAAATCCATGAGATTTCCACCTTCAGATGATGACACATGTCACTCTGTTGACATAATCAACCTTTACATTCTTGACCATGTTCAAGAAATTCTTCCTTCAGAAGCCTTCGACTCAATTTTATTCGAACCCATTAATCATCACTTACCTACTAAAATCAATATTCTATGGGATGACAATAAAGGAGAACAAGACTTGATTAATCAGATTTTTGGAGATCTAGAACCTGAATCTAAATATTATACAAAACCTACTCTTTTTGCAGCAAACATGTTTGAGGGAGAGAAACCTACCACCAAACTTGAAGAATTACCTTCCCATTTAGAATATGCTTTCCCTGATAATAATCAATAATTCCTTGTTATTATTTCTTCATTATTATCTTCCTAAGAAAAGGAATTACTTCTTGGGGTTCTTACAAAACATAAGAGTGCTTTGGCATGGAAGGTTGCTAATATTAAAGGTATTAGCCCATCTTTTTGCACTCACAAAATTTTAATAGAAGATAATTTTAAACCTGTAGTTCAACCCCAACGCAGATTAAATCCTAAAGTTCAAGACGTAGTGAAAGTCAAAATCGTAAAGCTTCTCGATGCTGGTTTAATCTATGCTATTTCTGACAGTCCATGGGTAAGCCCCATACATGTGGTCCCTAAAAAAGGAGGAATCACAATTGTTACTAACAAAGACAACGAACTTATTCCAACCCGCACCGTCACTGGGTGGAGGGTATGCGTTGACTATAGAAAACTCAATGATGCCACAAGAAAGGACCATTTTCCTCTACCCTTCATTGATTAAATGTTGGAACAGTTATCTAGAAATGAATGCTATTGCTTTTTGGATGGGTTTTTAGGATACATCCAAATTCCTTTAGCACCTGAAGATCAGGAAAAAACTACCTTCACTTGTCCTTATAGGACATTTGCTTATAGGAGAATGCCATTCGGATTATGTAATGCTATTGCCACATTCCAGCGGTGTATGACAGCAATCTTCCATGACATGTGCAAAGACTTCATGGAAGTTTTCATGGATGACTTCTCTATTTTTGGAAATTACTTTGATTCTTGTCTCAACAATTTATCCAAGATGCTAACTAGGTATGAAGAAACTAACCTAGTTCTTAACCGGGAGAAATGCCATTTTAGGGTTAAAGAAGGAATAGTCTTAGGACATAAGATATCCAAGGCTGGGATAGAGGTAGACAAAGCTAAGGTTGATGTAATCACCAAATTACCTTACCCAGCCAATATAAAGGGAATACGAAGTTTCTTAGGGCATGCTGGGTTTTATAGAAGATTCATTTAGGATTTTTCAAAAATTGCTTGGCTTATGACTTAATTACTAATGAAGGTCACAATATTTGTCTCTTTTAACGAATGCATTGAGTCATTTGACATCTTTAGGAACAAACTAACAATTGCCCCAGTCATCATTGCTCCAAATTGGAACCTTGATTTTGAACTAATGTGCGATGCTAGCGATTATGCGGTGGGGGGGGGGCTATATTAGGACAACGGGTTGAAAAAAAAAATTGACCAATTTATTATGCCAATAAAACTATGAATGATGCTCAAGAACATTACACTACCACTGAAAAAGAACTTTTAGCGGTTGTGTACGCTTTTGACAAATTTAGGTCCTATTTGATAATGTCTAAAACTGTGGTCTACACCGATCATTCGGCCCTAAAATATCTTTTTAGTAAACAGGACGTAAAACCTAGGCTCATATGGTGGGTTCTGCCTCCAGGAATTTACTATCAAAATTAAGGATAAAAAAGGGTCAGAAAATGTTGCCGCTGACAATCTTTCCAGATTAGAAAATCCAGAGATAGAAGAATTAAACGAAGATGATATATGAGATTCTTTCCCTGACGAACACCTCATGGTTATCAACATAAAAGAACCAGAAACTGACCCATGGTATGCGGATTAGGCCAACTTCCTTATCTTAAAAATTGTTCCACAACACTTGACATATCATTTAAGAAATAAATTTCTATCTGATGTTAAGAAATATATATGGGATGACCCATATCTGTTCAAATCATGCCCTAATGAAATTGTAAGGAGATGCATTTTTGGTAAGGAATTACACGAGATCCTTGAACGTTGCCATACATGACCAACTGGAGGACATTATGGGGTCGATATTACTGCAAGGAAGGTCTTTGAATCTGGATTCTATTGGCTAACCATTTTTAAGGATTCCACCATGTATGTTCGGGAATGTGATGCCTGTCAAAGGTAAGGAATATTTCCGCTAGAAACCAAATGCCACTGACCAATATTCTGGTTAGTGAGGTTTTCGACATTTGGGGAATCGACTTCATGGGGCCCTTCCGTTCATCACGAAATAACAAATACATCCTCATAGACGTCGACTACGTTTCAAAATAGGTTGAGGCTGAAGCCCCGCCTACTAACAACGCTCGAGTTGTAGTTAAATTCCTTCGGAAATTATTTTCTAGATTTGGGGTCCTAAAAGCTCTAATAAGTTATCATGGGACACATTTTTGCAATTCCCTTCTTGAGAAAACATTAAAAAATATGGAGTTACGCATAGACTTGCTACTCCATATCATCCTCAAACAAGTGGTCAAACTGAAAACACTAATCGAGCCATCAAACGTATATTAGAAAGGACCGTAAACGGGAATAGGAAGGAATAGGCAGATAAACTTAATGATGCACTTAAGGCATTTAGGACATCTTATAAGGCACCAATTGGGTGCACTCCATTCAAGATTGTTTTCAGAAGAGCATGCCACCTACTGCTTGAAATGAAGTATAAGGTATATTGGGCCCTTAAGAAAATAAACCTAGATTTAGAGGAAGCAGGAAAACATAGGTTTCTTTAATTAAATCAATTAGATGAATTAAGAACATAAGCTTACAAACATTCGTGAGCCTATAAAGAGTGGACTAAACTGTGGCGTGATGCTAAAATAATAGATAAGGAACTTCAAGAAGGAGAGGAGGTGTTAGTTTTTAATTCAAGATTAAAACTCTTTCCAAGAAAAATAAGAACGAGGTGGTATGGACCTTACACGGTAAGTAGAGTAAATCCATATGGTATCGTTGAGGTGTGTGGAAAGGATGGAGTCATGTTTATGGTTAATGGGCATAGGTTAAAGAAGTATTATGGGACAGATATGAATGACACAAATGAAACATTATATTTTGCAAAAACGTAGAGTGGTGATGACATCAAATAACATCATTTATAACATCATTTATCCCATGAAAATAACCCATTTTATATAATTATTGCAAAGAATTGTTGCTTAATTGTTTGTATTTGAGAATTTCAGTAATTATGGAGTACTTGGTGAAGATTAGCAAAAAGGCACGCATTCTGTAGCTTAAACAAAGATATTTGAAGATTACTATTCTGACAACCAATATATTGTATCAATGAAGGAAGATACGACGTGTATGTGCCTGCACTTTACATAAGACCACGAAGGAAACAAGATCAATACGCCCTATCCATAGAATCCTATACGCCGTATTCAAATTATAGAATGTAAAGATTCTGGAAGATATCGGATGTGGTCCCTACTCTAAGAAACCCCCAATACGATGTATCGACCTTTTTCCAGACCTTATAAATAGAAAACTCAAAAAAGAGTTTTAAGTGTGCTAAATCATATTTTCGATACCTAAACCATAAGAGTCAATTTTCAGAGGAGAAGAAGAGCAGAAAAGGTCTTGCAACGTGATTAATTTAATAAGAAACAACTTATAATCTTTGATACTCTTGAAATTGTTTAGTTTTTGGAATCATTGGTTAGTTTATCTTGGCTAAATTATTACCCTTGTGTTGATTATGAAGTTTGAAGGCTAACACCTTTGGGTATTAGCCATTATTATGAAGATCTGAATGTTTGGTTTGTTTATCTCGATTGCTTAATTTATCATTGATTGCTTGTTTATGTTTATCAATTTATACTTGTTTATGTGCTTTTGTATGCGACCTATCATTCAACTAGATCTATTGATAAGGACCAAGTAATCTAGATGCCGGGATAGCTCTCTATATAGTGGTTTATACATCTAGACCAATAGGATCACAAATAATGACCTATCTTTGCCCTTAGATTGTAAGCTTAGTTGGACCGGCAGGTGACCCCATAGATCAACGAGTATGTTCTAATTAATTGGTAAAGACTTGGTTAGTGGACTACTAGTGTATGAATTGCCATTAAGCAGTAAGTGGGTAAAGTCTCTATGAGTTAGGGTTTAACAAGATCACCATTGCTTTAATCCATAAGATAGATTATAATCAGCAAATAAAGATGCTTTATGTGGATGCGTTTAATTGTGACAGAATTCTACATGTCTAGGTTTAAGGAAGAAGTACCGCCTTAATCTTAAGAATGATATGCCGCCTCGAGATAAGTAATCATTGCACTAAATAAGCAAACCAATGTTCTGATTGGATTGATAATGGTTAATACAGTTTTCTTATATTTGGCTAGACTGCACTTTTATCTTCTGTTAATTTACTTGCGTGTGTTTTAGTGTCTTAAGTTTATTTTAGTCACCACAAAACCCGTGCCAGTCTCTCAGGCTGAAAAACCCCCTTATTCGTTAGATTTAGGATTAACATAGGTTTAGCATAGGTTTAACATAGAATTGAATTAACTTAGTTTAGATAACCAAAATATTAATAAATTGAAAGATTGTTTCTCGCCCTTAGTGATCGACACCTTACTTATCACGAAACTACCACCGATTGGGTACACTGCTCGTTAAAGTATTGTTTTTGGTTAACTCGGAAAAATATAAATTTAAAACTTGAAATCATAAAATTAAAACCACACAACTACACATCAAGTTTTTGGCGCCGTTGTCGGGGAGTGAAAATTTAATCTTGATTTTTATTTGATATTTTGGTTTTTAACATTAGATTAGATCTAACCCTTAGGATTAGTGTAATTTAGATTAGTATATAATTCTGTATATTATGTATATTAAGGGTTAGTGTAATTTAGATTAGTATATAATTCTGTATATTCTGTATATTTGTGTGTTTAATTGTTTGTGTGTTTAATTGTTTTCTCTAATACATTGTTCTAGTTGATAACTCGATACGGCGTATCCACTTCCATTGGATACGGCATATCCAATGTTCTACCCTAATACATCGTATTCACTTAAAAGATTAATACGGCGTATTTAGATCCATTGAATATGGCGTATCAATCATCTGATACAGAATCAGAATCTAAGATTTCGTATTTGATTTCTATGCTTAATTTTTCTATCTATCTTCAGAGTAAATCATGCTGATATTTTTACCTTTGTGACAGATCATACTTATTAGAGCTAGTTGATTGAAGAAGATACTACAAGAAGTCATGTCAGAACTGCTTCTAAATGAATGCATGGAAAAAGCTCAAACTGAATCAAATCTTTCTATTACTAATACCAATGATGATATGAACATTGAACTCAGCAAGGAATTTTTGACTGAGTTACAAAGTAATGCATACCACAAAAAGTTTGATGAAGACGTAGTCAAACACATTGCTAAGGTTCTTGAAATACTTAATTTAATTAAAATCCTTAATGTGGACACCGATCGACTACACGTAAAGGTTTTTCCCCTCTCACTGGCTGATAATGCAAAACAATGGTGGATAGATGAGTAGGATGGTAAAATCACCACCTGAGGAATACTTGTTGGAAGATTCTTCTGTAAATACTTCCCCCTATCACCTAATGGAAAGAATTATGTCGCAAACAGCAACAATGTGGACGAGTTTAGCTACTATGAATTAATGGCATGGCTAGATTCAAGGCATGATGATATGAGAATTGATGGAATGACTAAAAGTGGGTTATGTCATTCTTGGATTTATGGATGGGGAGATAATGAATCGTCTAATGACATCGTATCAAGCGATGATGAATGGGAGGAATATAAATATGGAAACCCTCCTGAAACTACTACAGACTCGTTCTTCAAGCCTTTTATGAAAACACAAGAAAAGAACAATATTAAAAGAGACGATGAACGAAGCCAGACTAAGCGTAAATACATTAATACATCCAATTCTAATGATGGGCAACCTAACAAAAGGGTGTGCAAAGTAGAAAAGTTTGAAGCTATAAAATATTCACTTGGACCCAACGAAGAATACATTGCTATAAGAAGATGTGAATATGATACTTGGGAAAGAAACGAAGATAGTATGTCCAAAATCTACTAAGAATTTTTTCAAAAAAAGGACAACGGATGGATGGTGATGTGCTGTCGTGTAGGGTCAATTTATTGATTACCAAGTTTTAAATTTATATTTAGCCAACTTATCCTAAAACAATACTTTAATGGGCAGTGTACCCGATCGGGTGGAGTTTCATGGTAAGTAGGATGTCAAACACTAAGAGCGAGGTCGTTAACCTTATATTCTATCAGTATTTTAATTACTCTAATTAAGTTAATTCTAATTACTTGTTAAACCTATGCTATATACATTTTCTAACGATAATAGAGGTTTTCAGCCTGAGAGACTGGCACAGGTTTTATGGTGATAATAATCAATTCTAAACACAATAAACATGTAAGAAAACAATTGGAAGATAAAAGAGCGGTACAAGCCAAATAATAGAAAACTGTATTAGCCAAATTAAATCCGATAAAACGCTGGTTTGTTTATTTAGTGCAATGATTTCTTATCTCGAAGCGGCATATCATTCTTAAGACTTAGGCAGGACATCATCCTAAGACCTAGACACGTTGAATCCTGTCATAATTAACGTATCCACATAAATCATCCTTTTAGTTTAACTATAATATATCTAGGGATTAAAGCAATGGTGATCTTGATAAACCCTAGCCCATCGGGACTTTACCCACTTACTGTTTGACAATATTTTATATACTCGTAGTCCGCTATTCAAATCTTTATCAATTAATTAAGAACATACTTGTTGAAACATTACGGGTCACCTGTCGGTCCAACTAAGCTCTTAATTTAAAGACAAAGACAGAACGTTATTTGTGATCATATTGGTCCAGTAATATAAAACATGATATGGAGAGCTATCCCAGTATCTAGCTCACTTGTTAGGCATAACTAGACCCAGATGAATGATAGGTCGCATATTCAAACACGTAGACAAGTATCATGTGATAAACATAATTAAACTCTCAACGATAAATTAAGAAATCGATTTTAAAACAAACCAAACATTAAATCTTTATTAAGATGGCTAATACCCTCAGCCCATAACCATTGTAATTATACAAGCGTGATCAAATAACCAAGGTAAACTAAACATTTTCTTGTGAAGAGTTGGCACTGATACGCCGTATCTCTTTTCCTGAATACGGCGTATTGGTCAGAATTTAGCAATCTTTAAATATCATCGTTTTAGCTCCAAAATATGCGTCTTTTAGTATGTGTTCACAAATCACTCCTTAATTACTGCAAATTACACTTTTAAGCAATTAAGTAAAAAATCTTGCAATAATTATATAAAAATGGGTAACTTATTCGGGATAAATAATAGTATAAATGTGACGTTATTTGATGTTATCAAATATCCCCCCCCCCACTTGAATCCTACTTGTCCTCAAGTAGACTCTAGATTATATTGAAAACGTATCTCAACCGAAGTCAAGGATTTTTCAGTTTAAGCACTTTTTTTGTTTTAATCACCTGTACAAGACCAAGCACCTCATGAAATATGGAAATGAAATCACTCATATGACTCAACTAATCTAGGGTGTAACATTTAATTGGTACGCTCATTTTCTCGGTTATGATTAGCTTCATATCATATGCTTGGCAAGGATACACATCTCCACTACTAGAGCTAAGGAGAAACAAGTCAAAAGGTAAATTGGGTTTTTATTATAAGGTTAAGGGTTAACCATTCTAACAATCTTTCACCGATAGTACCACACCAACAAGGCAGCTGAAGCACACATACACAGCCGTAACAACGGAATCGACATGTGTGTTCGATCACATCCTTATTCGAGTTTAACCAAGGGTTAGGATGAAGAATGATATAGGGTAGGGATCTTCTAGTTTTCACTAAATTTAATAAACTAACAAGGTGGCTGAATCACACATACATAGCCGTAACGACATAATAGACATGCATGACTCGATCTCAACCTCGTTCGAGTAAAACTTAAGGTTAATTGCTAGGAATGGGAAGTGAATTGATGTTAAATAAAATTCACAAAACAAATAGATTAAGCTTGAACAAATAAGGTAGTTGCTAGTAACTTTTCTCGACCGTTCCATGATAAAGACTCAAAATATATACAAACGCCTCGATCATAGAGATGACAAAGACAACCTAAGTTGGCGTTCCCATAACGGTCAACTTCCCGAACATCCCAAAGTTACATACTTTTACAAAAGTGGTGATATCGGCCACTTTATACAAAACTATACATCATTGATTTTTATCCTCATACCAACGAATAATCGATCCTTCCAAGTATTTCATCGGTTAAGTTTAGCGAACCGACTATCAATCATCCTTCTCTTTTTTGATGCATATTCTATTTTTCCATTTTTTTCATAACACAAATCTCGGTGTAATTTCACCGTCTTCACAATCATAATTCATTCGGATAATTTTTCCTTAAACACTTCATTTTTAGACATAATACATAATCGCGAAAGTAGCAAAATACACGAGCTACATATTTTCCAATTGCGTTGTACAATTTCCTGACCTAACCGGAAATAGAAAATTTCACTGACACATGAAATACAAAGCTTTACACAAAAGAAACTAGCAACTTTGACTAAGTAGGCTTAATCTACAGGGTAGGCTAAGGTGTAAAGGTGTAACAAAATAGACATATGGTATGAAAAAGACAGGAATGGCTCAACAGGTTTTTATAGGGGATCTTACTCTTATAGTGAGAGTAAGCAAAGGGTTACATGAGATTTAACTAACCAGTGTAGTTAGTTAATTTTACAACATTTAGGCTTTTTGGTGTTTTTCTAGAAATTTACCAGTTAAAAATGTTTCTCCATCTAAGTCCATAGTACTCATCGTTGTGGTCTCGAGTGGTATACCAAGCCAAGTTCTAAAGTCCACTACATCACCGGCACACTCATAATTTTGTAGAATTTTTAGTAAATATTTGGAAATGGAATAAGCTAAATTCTCACAATATGCATCAAGGGTTATTAGTGCACTAGGTGATGTAACTAGTGATTTTTACAAAAGTCATGCTAAAACTTTTAAATTTGGTCTAATTTTAAGCATGTAGCATGTTATTTTGTAAAAAGAAGGATAAAGGTGTAACAAAATAGACATATGTTGTGAAAAAGACAGGAATGGCTAAACAGGTTTTTCAAGAGGGTCTTACTCTTATAGTGAGAGTAAGCAAAGGGTTACATGGGGTTTAACTAACCAGTGTAGTTAGTTGATTTTATTACAACATTTAGTTTTTTGGTGTATTCCTAGGATTTATAATTAAAAATTTTCTCCATCTAAATCCATAGTACTCATCATTTCGGTCTCGAGTGATATACCAGGCCAAGTTCTAAAGTTCACTACATCACTGGCACACTCATATTTTTGTGGAATTTTTAGTAAACATTTGGAAACAGAATAGGCTTAATTCTCACAATTTGGCATTAAGGGTTATAGTGTGTGAGGTCATGTAACTTGTAATTTTACAAAAGTTATGCTAAAAAAAATTAATTTGGCATAATTTAGGCATATAGCATATTATTTGTAAAAACAAGGACAAGTAGGTTCTAATTCTCCGTCCCTTCACTTAAATTTTACAATATCCTTGTTGTATAAATAAAACAATTAAATAATATGGGAAATAGAATTAAAACAAGGAACTCCCTTGATATTTTGCTCAGTAGATTCTCTAATTTGGGTATATGAGCAAGAATGTGTTCAACAGCCATCTTGAGAGTTCAAGACTCTAACACTTTTGAGATTTCCAGATTTATAAATACTCTACTAACGTTGTCATTTTCGTTTAGAAGGTCATGTATTAAGCATACGAAAACAAGTGCAACTCCATCTTCGGTGTATTCGTTTGTTAGAAAAATAAATCCTAAAAGGCGTACAGGAATTCAATACGCCGTATCCGTTCCCCAGGATATGTCGTATTGAAACCTGTATTATTGTTTGCTTAAAGTGCAAAAAACTAAAGACTGGATAACGTCCAGACAGTTAATACGCCGTATCTATGGGGTTTGGATACGCCGTATAGACAGTCTGGGAAGACAGACTCGATAAGAAATTGAAAATTACATTCCGGGTTGTCTCCCGGAAAGCACTTTTGTTTGTAGAAAAGTCTTTAAGTTAGACTTGCCCTAATTTAATCCCATCCTTATAAAACAATTTGGGGTCGAACAGGAAGCCAAACGGCACATATAAATTCTTAATAAGATTTAATAGCATCTCGTGTTAAGGTAATTCCAAGCCACGATATTAACATTTAATTCATTGATAAAAGTTTCAGTTTTAAAAAATTTATTAGATGTACCATGACTTATTTCTAAAAGCTTATTTGACCCATGTGCAAAGGCACCAACATCCGTATTTATTACATTACCCCTCAAAAACTGTTTAACATTGATTTTATCATCATCATTGTCCTTATCCGACTTTAATTCATTGTGATAAATTACGTAATAAAGGAAATATATCATTAAAGTAAATAACGTTTTGTTCCTCTTCATCACATTCGGATAATGATGTTTCATCTTTCAAATCAAATTCATTGATATGTTGAGGACTCACAGTAGGTTTTGTTAAGAAATCTGATTTAGACGTTAAAGCATCATTGTAAACAATGGCTGAAAATTCTTTCTCAAAATCTTTAAATTAGTCTAAATCATCAAAATAACTGACCGTAGGCTCGGGTGACGAAAACGAAGTCATATTGACATTATCATAATTATTTTCCGAATCCGTTTTCAAATCGTAGACAGAAATTATTTTATAGGAAAATGAATTTTTGTCATAAATTATCATGTAATCTTCATCGTCGAATTCGTCAAACAATATTCTAAAGTTAATTTCATTGTTATGAGAACTTACCGTAGGTTTAAACATTAACGTGTCATTAAACACTATAGCTGAGAATTCAGTTTCAACGGATATGAGGTCGTGAACATCTTCATCATACCAGATCTTACCATACGTAGCAGTTTCCCAATTAAACACCTTACCACGCCTACGAGCTTTTTCTCCCTCAAGCCTGATATACTCCTCCATAGTAATGTTGGGGTCGTCCATTTTAACCTATAATAAATTCGCTAGGAAAGAAAACTGTCAAATAGCTTAATACGCCGTATTCAGTGAACTGAATACGCTGTATTGGTTTGAAAAAAATTTATATGCCGTATCCAATAAATTGAATGCACCGTATTGAGTATTCGACTCTGAAGGTTACAGTAGACTGTAACAATGCAGAAAACCACATAAACACATAATATGCAAAAATATACAATGCAGAAAACAAACACACAAAACAAACACACAAATATGCAAATTAATCTAAACTAAATTAAACTAAAACACTAATAAATAAGAATTAAACAACTTCACTCCCTGGCAGCAGCGCCAAAAACTTGATGTGTCGTTGTGTGGTGTATATTTTATTGATTCATGTTTTAAATTTATATTTTGCCGACTAAACCAAAAACAACACTTTAACAGGCAGTGTACCCGATCGGTAGTAGTTTCGTGGTAAGTAAGGTGTCGAACACTTAAAGCGAGGTTAAATCTATCAATTTAATTAATATCTTGGTTATCTAATCTATGTTAATTCTATTCAATTCCAAACCTATATCAGTCTAAATCCTAATTCTAACGGGAAAAGGGGGTTTTCAGCCTGAGAGATTGGCATGGTTTGGTTGGTGACTACAATCAATTTAAGGCACTTTAACCCACATGAGCTAATAAACAAAAGATAAAAGAGCGGTCAAGCCAAATATAAGAAAACTGTATTAACCATTATTAATCCGATTAGAATGTTGGTTTGTTTATTAAGTGCAATGATTTCTTCTCTCGAGGTGGCATATCATTCATAAGACTTAGGCGTTACATCATCCTAAGACTTAGAAACAATAATTCTGTCACAATTAAAGCATCCGCATAAAGCATCCTTGTTTTCTGATTATAATCTATCTTAGGGATTAAAGCAATGGTGATCTTGTTAAACCCTAGCTCATAGAGACTTTACCCACTTACCGCTTAATGGTAATTTATACACTAGTAGTCCACTTGTCCAACTATCCAATGGAATCAAAACGTTACTTGTTGAATTATCTAGGTCACCTGCTAGTCAACACGATCAATAAACCATTGGCAATATCCAATTAACTAGTTAAGCCCGAAGCGTATCCTAGACACAGACTTAGAAGGACAATATTTATGTAACTATGATTCTAGATGTATAAATTAATATATGGAGAGCTATCCCAGACTCTAGATCTACTTGGTCCGTGTCACTAGATCCTGTTGAATGTAGGTCGCATACAAAAGCACGTAAACAAGTATAAATTGATAAACATAAACAAGCATTCAACGATAAATCAAGAAATCGAGATAAACAAATACCAAACATTCAGATATTCATAATATCTGCTTAAATACCCAAAGGTATAGCCTTTCCAAAAAAAAGTCATAATAAATAAAAGAGTAATTTTCATTAGCCAAGGTAAACTATACCGAGTTAAAGAATGATACCAAATACTGAACGTATACTAAAGATAATATGGAATTATTCGTTGTCTTCTATGGAATTGATAACGTTGCTTGACCTCTTCTGCTCTTTGTCTCTTCTGAAAATCGACTTTTATGGTTTAGGTATCGAGAATATGATTTAGCACACTTAAAACTCATTTTTGAGTTTTCTATTTATAAGGTCTAGAAGTCAGTTCGATACGGCGTATTGGGTATTTCTTGGAGTAGGGACCACGCTTGATATCTTCTAAAATATTCACATACTATATCTTGAATACGACGTATTGAGTATCTCTGGGGATTCGAAATTTAATATTTTTTTTTTTTTTTTTTAATTTGTTTTAATAAATAAACACTTTACTAGACATAAAAATAATAAAAAATTTTACATTTTAAAAACTTATTTTAAAGGCGTTATTGAGGTTTTATTAATATGTTGGTCTTTGGTAGTGCATTGCCATGGATACGCCGTATCTTCCTTGATGGATATGGCATATTGGTCTTCAGAATAGTAATCTTCAAAATATCTTTATTTAAGCTCTAGAATGCGCGCCTTTTGCTATCTTTCACCAATTACTCCATAATTACTGCAATTCTCAAATATAAACGATTAAGTAATAATTCTTTGCAATAACTATACAAAATGGGTTAATAACATGGGATAAATGATGCTATAAAATAGACGTTATTTGATGTCATCAACTTCCATGTTGCTAAATTGATCTGGCTAGTTCATCAGTTCAAGATTTTGACTATTTTGCTAATATGTAATTTCAAGCGAACAAAACTAAGTAGTTACTTTCTGTTTATGGATTTGATGGTAAAAGATTGTAGATTATTCCAAAATTTTAATAACATTGTACTATTATTTTTAGTTTTGAAACCACCTCCTTGCTAGTGAAAGCGGTCTAATGATGTTAGGGAGGAAACATATGTAATTCATAAATGTTTCCTCTTGAAAGGTCGTTTTTATAAAAAATATATATTCCATTCCATACATCATACATAATGTACTTTGGCGTATATACGTTTGTTGATATTCATTAGGTCATTGTCACTTCTGAAAATCAACCCCCCCCCCCCCCCCCCCCTCCCCCAGGTGTAAAAGGTTCCCAACATTTAGCGAATGATATCCTCTTAATTAAACTAGGCAAAAGCACACATAAAATAAAATTTGAAATTAAGTACAAAGTAGATGAGTTTTATTAAAGCTATTGTATTTAATTGTTGAATACCGCCTTTAACCAGCATACACAACTTCTAATTACCACTAAAGAAAATAAGTACAAGTATATGAGCTTTGTTCAAGAGTTCACAAGTTCAAAAACATGTATGGATGATTGGTCAGGAATAGCCAAGTCTTTTTCTAACCCTATTTATGGTTATTTTGCTAGGTATGGAATTCCCCTCTTTCCTTCAGCCACCTTATGTTTTTAAGTATTTTATGTTCACCTTCCCTTATTAACATCATTTTTCATACAAACTCTACCTTCCTCTGTGACCCAACTTTTTTACTTACAGAATAAAAGAATACCCAAAAAATTATTGTGAGTTTGAAGATAACTAATCTGGTATTTTTCAAAGGAATACCCTTTAAGGCGGGCGCGCTATAAACATGGAAGAACTTAACTCTAAAGTTTCTAAGTCAAATGGTGATATTTCTCTAAGAAGATAGATTTGATGTTCCTACAAACTAGAATGTGAGATTTGGGCATCTTTGTCTTTTCTCCTAGATGTAGCCTAGAAGAAGTTTTAACAATTCTTGAAGGTGATGGTGATATGAACAAACTGTATGATATAGCTGAAAAGTATGGCTTAATTAACTTGTATATTGCCCATCTTCCAAAGAACTTAGCAGAATATTATTTTAAAATTTTGACTTTAGATGCGTTTGATGAAGAAGTGAAGTCTAAACTAAAATGTCATGAAAAAAGGAAGCTAGATGCTTGTTCTATGTCTCCTCATGAACTTGTTGAATGGGAACAACAAGAAGCTGGTTCACCTTACCTAAGAACTCCCCCTCTGAAACCAAGAAGAAAAGGTATTGAATTCCCCTGTAAGAATTTGTTTGGGGATTTTTTGCATTGTGACAGTGTAGTTGATGAGTTAGTCTTGGATGATAATTGGCAATATGAAGGAATGGATTTAGATGATGTTGGAGGTTCTAGTAAACATTGTGCTCCTCTGCGTACATGAAAATGTGTTACCAATGGTCATTCACTTCCAAAAAATGGATAAAGAAGACTCTCAAACACTTATTGTGTATTGATGATGTAGTCATCTGATACTTTAGCCTATACCTTTGCAGTTGATATTAAAGAAGAAGTGTAGGAATAAGGTTAATGTTACTAGAAAGACAAGATGTCTAAACAATTCAAATACTATAAGGTTAAGGAAAGGTTGGGGAAAAGAGTTTCAACAGGAGGGCATGGTCGAGGTTTGGATATTGATTGGTGTTGAAAGTGATGCAGGTTGATGATGTTACACAGGTCACGAACAATACCAGTCCCCCATCAACTCGCAAGATAGATCCTCTAACACCGAGTCAAGATTTGGAATAAATAACCAAGGGTATGTGTTATGTGTTAAGCCAATATGGACTGTTACCATCTATATATGTCCTTCAGCAAAAATTTATAATTTAAGGTTCTTCTTTGTAAGCATATGGTGTTGTGCACAAATATATATATATATATATATATATATATCTATATATATCTTATATTAAGCAAAGACAGTTGTCTACTATTGTATGTGGTGCTCAACAATTACATCAACTTAAGTGTTGTATGAATTATCTAAGTATCTTTATACTCTGTTTACTAAGCACGTTCTTTTGTATGGCCTTCTACTCGTTGTCATTAGTTCTACTAGTTTTTACTCCTTCAGAGTTAGGGAAAATTGGTTTAGTTATCCGAATTCAAAGTTTAACAGACAGTCGTTGAAAGTACAAAAATACTAAGTAATGGCCCACCTAGTTTAAGAAGTTGTTTGGAGTTAGCCATTGCGATAAACTGTTCATGGGCAGATTTGTTGACTAAGGATTATGCTGATACATACAGTATTGATTAGTGTATTCCTGGTGCAGGTGATACATATCTTTCGTATAATTTGTCACGTATTGTGGCTCATACATCTCGCACTACTGATAGACATCATTATTTGGCTCCTATTGTGAATCGCTCCAGTAGTTGTTTCCTTGACTAGATTCTTCCTGTTGTGTAGACTTCAGTTTCTTTCTAACCATGTTATGTACATTACAACGTAAGTATACATTAGTTGCTACTAAAAACAATATAAACTTTGTTTTATAATTTAATACTTACTTGTATTTTAGGTAAGGGTATACTACAAGCAGTTCGATTGTGTCCCTTTACACCACACCTTCCACACTTATTAATTATCGGTCCCTCCCCTTTTGAATGGATGCGATCTTTGTTTTTTGGTCTACCAGACTATTTCTTACCCATATCAGGTGGAAATACTTGTTGGATTTCATATAGAATTTGCCAAGTTGAAACATCTTTAACAGGAAAAAACAATCCTTTATATGTACCCTTAATTGTTTTATTTAAAAACCAAGGTTTAGCCAAATAGTTAACAAAAGTTAAACCCTCAACTCTGGCCACTGCACAAACGTGACCACATAGTAACCCCGATAACTGCCATCTGCGACACGCACATTAAGCTTTATCTAAATAAACCACATGTATTCTATGGTTGTTCGCAGACCTCGTAGATTCTGTACTGAAGAATCCCTTTTACACTCTAATTTGAGCTCTTTAAGGATCGATACTTTATTTTGGCAGTTGCCCATGGTGTAAGTTCGTCATCTGGTGAATCTAACATTTAAATTAGTACAACATGGTTAGTGGGAAAATGTTTCATAATATTTTGCACTGAATAGTTTAAAAAACTGATTAATTACTACCTTCATATTTTTGTCGACGTTCATAATACCATTTTTAAAGAAGATCTCTAAACCAATCCACCAGGGAGGTTATTGGAATTTTCCTCACGTCTTTGGTTAACGCATTGATTGATTCAACGCTGTTTGATGTCATATATTTGTATCTATTTGCAGGGCACTTTGCCCTAGACCATTCTTAATTCCGACATCAACTTGTTTTTGGTGTGCATCAAGTCTTAAAGCATGAATATCAGACATAAGTTTTTCAAAATCCTCAGGCGTGTACGCTTTGCAAGTCTTCCAGTATAACTCCTTAAACTTATCACTTTGCATACCACAATTCGTCATCAAATGACGACAAAAATAACCATGAAACGAATTCTCAAAAATAGTGTTACATGCAAGTGTAATTGCATAATGTCTGTCTGATATTATTGCTAAATTTGGTATTTTACCTATTCAATCTTTCAACTTTCTCAAAAACCATGTCCACGACTCACCAGTCTCACCTTGCGACACACCAATGGCAATAGGTATAATCTGATTGTTTCCATCCATGCCAACAGCAACAAGATTTGTTCCTAAGTAAGTCCCTTTCAAATGTGCGCCATCGATTATGATCAACGGCCTCATATAGCATCAAAAACTTTTAATCTATTACAAGATAAACGTTAAAAAGTCATTTATGATATAATACTTAATTAGGTAAAACTAAACACAATATATACCTCTTGCAAGTTGGTATTTTTCTAATTTATACACATATGTTGATATAAAACTAGTTGCTTAAAACTGGGCAATTTTGTCATACAATAGGACAACTTTGTCATACAATAGGGCAACTTTGTCATACAATATGGCAACTTTGTCATACAATAGGGCAACACAGTATATACCTATAGTTTTGGATGGTTTGTCAATCTGTGAATTATATTTATGTCCAATATATTTATGCCTAAATGGTCTACTATATGCATGTGTTGAAAGGCAGGAAACAAACATCATGGAGATATTGCCTTCTAACAGTATGGCACATTATGTTTGCAACTCACAGTGGTAGTTGTATGAAATATGTTATATAATTCCTAATGTGCAGGTAAAACATGTGAATGAATACTTAATAAGAAACTTTAGAATATGCTTACCGCAACACCAAAGCCTATGAAACACATCTTAAAACGTCCTTTATCATCCGTTTCAATGTATGTAACAGTGCCTTTATTTTCCTTCTTTAAGTTATAACAGTAAAAAGGCAACTGAGCAAATAATTCAATAGGACATCCTTGACTTGATGCCAATGCGATATGTTTCCCCTTCCAAGCTTTCTTGTATGAAACATATATATTCCATTCCATATTCACATCATGGGCAATGTCCTTTGGTCTATATACCCTTGTAACATCCCTAAATTTTGGTAGTATTAATTTACTTAACAATTTAGATGTAACATTACGATGATATGGATTGAATTTGGTTTTAGAACATGCATGATTGTCGTTAATGTTTGTTATTCACCATTTAGTACATTTCTTCATCTTACGAGTGAATATGTACCAATAACAATCTGGTTGCACACATTCTACAGCATATCGTTTAGGACATGAGTTGCAAACTTTACATTGATACCATTCCTTTAAACATTTAAGAGCTATCTCATAGATGCATGCTTCCTTATCACCAAATGTATAACTTTTGGTGAATTTAACACTATTCTTTTTTTCAGTAATAAGTGTAGGTGCATGAGGTGGGAATGGAACAAACATAAGTGGTTTTTTTTTCTTTCCATTGATGAATAAAATTTGGGTTGGGAAACAAGGAAACATTCAGATCTATATCTAAAGGTTTTTGATTTAAAGACAGAGTTACCTCTTTGGTTGGTTGACCTATTTTGATGAAAAGTTTTTGTACCTCTTTACCAGACACTTCATTCATAAAAAACGTACATCATCGTCTATTATGTTGAAGGAGATAGAACCAATGTTTTAGGATAAAGATATTTGGTTTGCATTACCAACCTTGAACTTCTTCTTCACATAACGCACTAGATTCGAGTAATTTACAACATTTAGGAGTAACACACCATATTTTAATTCTTCATACACTAAAAAGATCTTGAACTTAAGAGAACTCATTTGGTTTTGTTATTGATGTAATGCATTTCTGGAATGTGATGTATATATAGAAGAGAACTTAATGAACCAAACCAATAAAGTACTAGTATTAAAGTTTGTAGTTAACCACATTCACCTACTAGTGGCATAATTTACAATTTTTTATCTTTTAAACAATGTTTTATGTCTAATATCAACTTGCACCATACCAGTATCTATTACTGCTGTGTTACTTAAATTGAAAATTATAAGATTGCAATTTACTAGTATCTATTAGTGTGGTTGTTAAAAATTTTACAATTACTTGTTACAAGATTAAACAGCTTTAAATTATATTCCATATAATTAAACATGGTAAATGCAAATGCAATATAATGTCACAAAGTTTCAACTAACTTGTCGATGGAAATTCGCAGGATGATAAGTGGTTACAGACCTACCCGCATATGATAATTACATAATATCCTACACTTAAAACTGAGAAACATTACAGTACCACAATCTAAACAAAATAAACTAGTATATGTTAATACAGACAACGAGTTTTAAATTACGGTTACATCATTATCCAATACTACAGGCCATGTCTTGAAAACCTTCACCAAATCCACATAAGACATAAGACCCCCTATTCTAGAAACCTGCATAAAGATTAGCCTGCACAATAAAGTGAATGATCTGGGTGAGCAACAAGAATCAGTGATTCTTTGTTCGGACCAACAAAGAACGAACCAACAATGCCTTAGATAGCCACATTCTCAAATGATTGTGAATTTCCCATGTACACTTGTACCGTGTGAGCCATAATGTGGCAAGTAACTACCCCTTTTCAACAATTGTCAGTCATGGTTAAAAACCTAATAAATTTGAGAAAATGATTAGAGGTCATGGTCATTGATTGCCGTAGCCTGATGTTAAAACCACTTATCAATTGATAACTGGCCAACAGACAAATACATAAGTAATTCAGTTATAAGGTAAAATTTTCCAGAAAGTATGAGAGAGTTTCAAAGATTGGAAACATATAATGGAACCGAAAGACCTCGCATTACAACGTCCGGTATATCAATGACCTGAAAGCGATGGTTAATCATATCAAATGAAACTAGTAGGTAATGCTTGTAACTATCACCACTATCGGCTAAAATCCTTTCATGACCAACCAATAAATAAATTAACCAACAACAGCTTGTGTTGACCGTTTGAATCTAATTGATTCGCGTGGCAAATTTTTCCAACAACGTCTCTTTTAAAGTTGTTTTCTATGATTATGATTGTTGTATCCATGAAGTAATACCCCAGATTAGCTTCCGCTGCCATATTGTAAAAATGGGGGTGTTACAAGGACGGACACCAAAGCCTAAAAGAATTTTTCAAGAATCTGGTTGACTATTTGGGACAAAAACCCCAACCTCTTTTTTAATCTATGGGTTTGCAATAGAAACCATCATGTTATTACCCTATGAAAAACACTAAACGCCGAGAGAAGTACCAATCGGTTTCGGATTTACTATATGGAGGTTAGTTAAAGCTGGGGTGTGGATTAAATTATCATCTACACATATCATAAAACCTTGAAAACCATGATTATAGGTTAAATAAAATACATCATTGAGAGACTTACGAACATCGTACTTAAAGAAGAAAGCGGAAGAGTCTATGCAAGACTTCCAAGACTTTGATACAGTACAAAACTGGAGCATAGACTTCACTGGAAGTCTGTTCATTATCTCGATTTGCATTTCAAATGGTATGTAGTCTGACTTTTTTTTAAAATTTGAGTAATAAGATTAAAGATGTAGTGGGTTCAGATTGAAATTGTAGATTGTGAAGATTGAAAGTGAAAAAAAAGACTTAATTATATTCAACCCCCACTCATTTATGACAATAGACCTAACTTACAGGAACAATTTAGTGTTGATGTACTTTGTTGTAGTTGTTATAGTGTAGACTTTCTAAAATAGTTGTCATTTTCAAAAAATTTAACTTTCACAAACTAAATCAATTTTGCATGCCATTTATCACCTACATGATGAGTTGGTATGTACCTTCATCCAATACTATGGTTTTTCCTTTTTGAATCTTGTGCCTCCAAAAGTATTAAAGAATCCGTTCACGATAGGCTAGCGCTGTTTGTAGTGGGTCATCGACTGTCAATGGTAGGTTATGGCTCAATCTGTATAAAAAGATACACACCCATACACCACAGTCCCCATAATCATCTGCTTGCCTAACAACCTTTGGAAACATGTATTTGATTTCATAGGTCTCAACTGCTATGCCCTTGCTCTGTAAAACCCCATGCTCGTTTAAATACAAAGTAAGTTGCTATGGCAATGTTCTCTTCATCATTCGCCATGCTCGTTTAAATACAAAGTAAGCTGCTGTGGCAATGTTCTCTTCATCATTCGCCACCAGGTCTCCTATTTCCGCCGACCCAACCCAGAGAATCATAAAAAAAGGTTACAACTCCAGTAGAGATATGAAGCTCAGCTAAGCACCAATGCTTCTTAGGTTCATTTACCAGAAAATACACCTATTTTTACAAATACAGTTATAAAATTTGGTTTAACGTAAACTACATGTAAGGTGACAGTTATATAAATAAACATTTTTGCTAAACAAACCTTCTCAACATCTTGCCAAGCAACTGGATACCTTACGCCATTGGAATAATAGTCAATCATTGATCCACCTAGGGTGCATATTGAGAAATGAGGGCTTACCATAACCCAATCTGCGTCAGGTTCTCTAAAATACCACATCAGATCGATCCATAAATCAAGATGCTGTGTAGGAAAAACAAATTTAACTACGTCAAGAATAATGTTGTCGTTACATTATATACATATGCATAGTCACATTAAATTACTTACAGAGTCTTTCAACCAGCCTTGTTTAATATTGTCTAGACAGGCTAACACTAACCAGAACTCTCGATCAACTACAATGTTTCGATAGCCCCAAGGAAACCGATATTCTGGAGGGTCTTGCATTTTTATAAAATCAGAAAAACCATCTGGCAGAGTTACCTTATCCATTATGTAATTATGCGGTCTGTGGAAACTAGAAGGGGGGGTTAAATGGTTTACAGGTTAATTGACCGGATTAAAATTCTTTGCTTATAAAATGGTTTGATTCGAGTTATATGTCAATCAATCAACAATATGAATCACAATAAAAACTATCTAATGTATTGAACTAAATGAACAATAATAATATAAAGGGATAAGGAAAAAAAGATCAATCCGAGACACCAAGATTTATAGTGGTTCGGCAACGAAGCACCTCTTCGTTCCTACTACACTCCCCGAGTACTCCACTCGAGAT